>JAGWEN010001789.1:0-12478 GCA_018703685.1 Orius laevigatus | reverse complement strand
CACGCCTCATGAAAAAATTGAAAAAAAAATAGAATTTTTTTTTATCATCTCTAAAAATAATACATGCAATTACGGACATTTTAAGACCAGTCCCACATTTTTCTGATAAGTAGAAGTGGTACAAATAAATTGCTGAAGCTAGCGACTCGTGTATAGCTCTCTCGGCGACTATCGGTTGAGGCATCTTTTGAGTAAAAACAACTATTACTGAGAGGAACTAGTTTTTTATTTACAACATTTTAATAACTAAGGTAATAAAACAATAGTAAATAATAGTAAAATAATAATTAGTGTCCACCAGCAGCATATGATGGACTATCTGGGTCTTCCTCTGCCTCAAATTTGTTTTCTAGTCTTTTCCGGGCGCCTCTTTTTTTCATTTTTAGCAAAATCATGTCGTTGTATCTGTTGGCTTCTCTTATCCTCTTTTTGTCTATTTTGAGCATTGCCTCAGAGCAAAACACCCCAGGCTCAATGCCCAGATTTTGGAGGGTCCGGCACCGATGTATACACCCTTCATTGTATAGGCCAACAGCCTCATAAACTCCTAGCTGAAGAGTTGGGAACGTCACGAACGAGGTTTTCGGAATGATATTCCATATGACATGGTTGAATGCTTCGTTGACGTTTTGAGTTTTACCATGCAGGCATTTCTTGAGCAACTCGGGATTGGCCAAGTCCCGAAATACCGGCTTCAAAAACGTCATTACTGCAAGCGGCTAATGAAAATGCTTTTGGTGTTGATAAACGTCTCCATTTTTTGCTGCTATCTTGAACTTACACCATGATTCATCACACAAGGTGTGTAGAGGTTCTTCGTCTGAAGAAGCGATGTGGAAGAATGTTGACCACACCGCTTTCTTCATTTTGGAGATATCTTCAGTATTTCTTCGAATACTCAGTCCGTAGTACGTCTGAATTTGATCTAAAGCATTTTTTTGTCAGCTTGCTAAGCTCTCCCAGTTTTTCTCCTTGGGTTTTCTTCGACCTCATTTGACTATATACTTTACGGAGTTTGGGCCCCCATCCTCTTTTGGACGTGGCCCACACATTCTAGTTTCTCGACAATGCAGTCATCTCCATAAGGTTTGGATGACAAAATATTTTTGAATCCCTTACTGTCGCCGTCCCCGAGGTACTTGACGTAACGAACATCATTTTCTGATTTGATCGTTCGAATATCCGTTGGACTCCAATCAATTCCATCCCTCCGCTTACGCCTCGATAGTTTGCAGAGCAGTCGCTGCGTGGATGTCCTTCAACTTATCAGGGCAACGACAGAATTTGGAAAGAACTCAACATCCAGGACCTTTCCAGTGTCGACGCTGGTCCCAGCAACAACACCATTTAGAGAACGGTATCCCCTAGAAAAAATTATACTTAGCTGAGTGAAAAACATACCTACACCTCTCACTGTCTACCTTTTCTGCCACGACCCATCCAGTGCTATGCATAGGTCTCTCGACCCATCGTTTTCAATGACAGCTTCTTCTATTGACTTTTCATTGATCTACAGCAGATTTCTTGACTGATGTACCAATAGCATGCTCGTAGGTACTCCATGCCGCAGGTGGATGGGGCAAGTTTCATTCAGGCCACAAAACTACGGAGGCTCCCATCTTGTACTTTCCAATAGCTCGGAAAGCGTAAACCAATCTTATGTTGACTGCGTACATCCGTTTTAGTCCACTGAACAACAAAACATCAATGAAAAATCCAAAATTTATAAAGAATGACTTACCTGACAATTCCAAAGACAACCATTTCGGAATCATAAATTTGTGAGAGTTTTGGCACTGAATATTGTTACATATCAGTTGAATTTGCGCCAGCCATTCCAATTCTCCTGACAACGGAGCAAGAGATATCTCCTTCTTTGCACTTTTTACAAAGTCCAAAGGAAGAAAGCTCACTCGAAAATTCTGCGACATCTATCAATTCATTTCCCCAGAAGAAAACTATCTCGTCATATTCGAACAAGTTTGGCTGATCTTCGATCCTGACGAGACGCTGGATCTTGCAGAAGACGCTGAGGATGTCGACGGTGTCCTTTGTGTTGACGACGTATCCGAATCCAAGTTAATATTAGGTTTGAAACGTTTTTTACCCTATCCTTTCTAGATTTTCTCCAGCTTTCGCCCTCGGCATTGTAGAAAGAAAAAAGTTTTTGATCCACACTTCAAATACGAAAAAAACTCTTTGAAAACACACAAAACAAGGCTATAAGCTAATTTAACTGAATAATATACTATCCGTACAAAAACCCTCCGTGTAAAAAACACCCCGCCTCGCAAAACTCCTTCTTCTTCAGCCGGAAAAAAGATATGATATCAACTTTCCCGCCCGCCGATGTGCGAGAGGTCGGTATGATTTAAAGAAAGAGGAGAGATGAAGCGCCCCTTGCTCCCATTTTCAAAGCTCCCCTTGGCGGCATCGCGAAATACTTGTTTACAGGGTGCATTAGATGGGTAGCTATGCAAATACCTTGATCAGTGATACTGGTTAGGATTGTGGAACTATTGAATGAAAATACATCATTGGAAGAGGAAAACAGTAAGTTGAATTTTTTTTTGTTTTGAAGGTTCATCATATGCTGAACAACTAACGTTTTGTACATTTGTAACTTTTGCACTTTTTGTACTAACTTTGTAAGTGCAATTTCTGTTAAGACGTTAACGTTAGTTCTGGGTAACTTTAAGTTAGGAGACGGATGGCAAATGCTCAGGAGCATCTCCTTGCCTCAGTAATCACTATTCAGGGTTATCGTATTTAAAAAGTAATAGTGGAGGAAACCTGCATAAACATGATAATTGAATATTAAGAATTATGTTATCGATCAATCTGAAAGACTTACTACAGATGCATTATGTGCAGAGGTAACTGATTTCCCTGATAAAAAGTATTTCGCGATGCCGCCAAGGGAGCTTTGAAAATGGGAGCAAGGGCGCTTCATCTCTCCTCTTTCTTTAAATCATACCGACCTCTCGCACATCGGCGGGCCGGGAAAGTTGATATCATATCTTTTTCCGGCTGAAGAAGAAGGAGTTTTGCGAGGCGGGGTGTTTTTTACACGGAGGGTTTTTGTACGGATATCACATCTTTTTGTAGTTGAAATTGTAGTTGACTTGGACAACGTCCATAAGCAAGAATAGTATCATGTTGTGCTATAATTAAACTAACTTGAGTAGCATTTAGCAAGACAGAACTGTACATTCTCACCTACATTTTTGTAAATTCTCCGGTAGGTATAGTCAGCAACACTGCCTGCAATAAAAAGGTATATCACGTGATTGACATTTGTTTCAAACACAAAATGTTTTTCCTCTGAGTAGTGTCTCCACCTGTACAGGCACTGTCCAGTATCCAGGCATCACCATCGCGGAGCGTAGCATAAATTAATAACGACGCAGCGATCACCGTCTGCCACCCTGCGTCTAGCAACATAACAGGGAGCCAGCACCAACATAGAACTATTGTACATATTTCGTATTGAAACTGTACTTATAGTTATATTATAATGATACTATGATCTGAGTATAACATATTGAAGCAGAGCAGGCGGGCTAAAAGTAGCCGGCAGTTATATAGCACAAGACTTGTCAGAGTACACTAGTTAGTTTTTTGGTTCGGCGGCATTTTTATTAGCGATCTCTAGGGAGCCAGATCTTTTTACGCTTCTGGATTTTCAGGCAGCTAGCGTACTTCAGCTTTCGACAAATTTTTTACGTTCCTGATTTGCTATTATACTCAGAGACACATTATAAGTATATACTATTTATCTGTTCAGATCTTTTTGAAGACAGGTGATCAATGACTCCATCAATATCTTTACTCCTGGGAGCCACGTTTTCACTCAACTAAATCCGCGTATCGTCGCACATACCATTCTCGTACCCACATTTTAAGTATATGCGTAGATAACGTAGTGACATTGTTAATAGTGTTCAACCATAGCATGAAATATAGCGGATGTTGCGGAATATGTGGCTCCGGTCAATATTAACATGTTACTCGAAGGTACTTCGGCATTATCCATACATCCTGAGACATGTATCAGGCTCATTATCGAATAAAAGAAATGCAGCACATACTGAGGTGATTCGCCGGAGACAGGTGGGTTTATATCCCTAGTGTTTTCGACGGACATCGAGCCTACAACGCTTACATTTCTTGGGCCACTGACATCTTCTCATGTGAGTCGTCGCGACGCCCTAAAGAACTACTTCATTGACAGTCATATTCGTTAGCGTTGCTTTGAGAGTCTTCAGGGACCACTAAAGGGCTACCACCTAGTATACTATAGTCCATTCTCTTCGTTTGAGACTCCCATGTCTCATTTGTCCAGTCTCTTCGCAACCTCGAAATATGCCCCATGTTGATACACTCACTCAAACACAAGCTTTACTCGATGCCCAGGTTCACACTTGTACCCAACGAAGAACTTCTAAAAAATTGAATCAGCGTCTTGTGCTGCTAATTTCCTATGCTCTACACACGCTCATCACAGCGAAAGACCCCTTATGTTTCCTCGGAAAGTGTCTGCTAACCACACATACCCCTCTCATACTTCAATGTATAAACAAGCTAGGCTGTTTTTGAGCGACCAGATGCGCAGGGTCGACATAGTGATGGTACTTTACAATTTTTTACAGAAATCGCACGAAAATAACACTGACAACGAATTAGCGTAACAGGACACGTTATCTTCATTTAAAAAAGCCTATTTACGTTTTTGGGAACAGTGGCAGTCGTTTGCCTTTACGCACGAGGTTTGTGTTACGTCTAGGTTTTTTCAATTTGACCTTCCTAGCGACAATTTCTGCTTCTAGTTAAGCCCACCCTTGCGGTCCCCGCTCCCCGCACCCGACGACACCACATCGCCCCTGCGCACTGCGCGCGCCGCGCACGCTCGCGCGTCCACTCACGCGCGCTGGCGCCTCCCTCCACGCACTGGCAAAAGTTATTCAAATGGAGTAACCTCACGGAGTGAACTCTGGAGCTAGACGCTACGTATGTTTGCCTCACTTGTGAATACAGATTCACCGTCAACATCCATGACACAACATCTTAGACTTGAGACCTTGTAACTTTTATGAATTGTGATCATCGTAACTAACATCTGATAGTAGAACTTGTTCCACGAAAACAAAACATGGTGTTATCTAAGCACATTCAAATTTATATTTAGTCACATCGACATCGTTTCTAATTCATGCAATAGGCCACTCGAAAATCTAATTTGAACTTTTTCAATTGTCTTGGGATTATCTACACTATTCTTAACTGCGGTTACGACGCCAATAGCGGAATTAACTAATCCTTTTGTAAGGTCAATATTTCTACGTAGCATAACTTTAGCACCTATTTTTATCTTTATAACCGATTCCATACCCGCCGTTCTCGTACTATCAGATTCATACTGTTGAAGTAATTTGTTTACTTTTTTTTTCATCTGAGGCTTGCAATCTACAGAGTCTTTAGCAACTAATTGAACTTCAGGGTTTTCGATTCGCGAAAGCATTTCGTTGTTCAACTGGGCACACTGGTATCCTGTAGCACACAAACAAACGGTATCGAAGGGTAAATCGTCAAGATAGTTTCCGATCTCTTTTAATTTTTCGTTTGGGCTTTTACCTATTAGTGGAATCAGTCTATTTTTTAAAATTTCGTTATCATCTTTTGTGACTAATCCTATTCTAATCCGGTCTAACATTTCAGCATATTTCTTGTCATTTGCCTGTCGCATATTTATTACTAATTCATCGTACGTAAAAAGTTCGGCCCATAAATTTACTACCATAAGCGAACCAACATATTTAGAAATATTTTCAGGTGATAGAATGAGGTAAGGCGGGTCTTCGTGTACTGGCGGTAATTGTAATAAATCGCCGAAAAGAATTAAATGTTTTTTACCGAACCACCCATCGTCGATTTCATTAGTGCTAAATATCTCAGCGAGACGAAGGTGAATGTACAAAAGGGTCAAATTCGAAACCATAGATATTTCATCTATTATAAACAGGACGACATCTTTCAACTCATCTCGCATAATTTTCAATGCTTCGTCTGAGAGAGGTCGATATTTTGGTGTTTGGCCGTGTTCTACAGGGAGCTGAAATTGTCTGTAAATCGTCATTCCTGAAACGTTATGTGCACTTAGCCCAGTTGGTGCAGAGACGGACACAATACCTCCACGTATCGCACTTTTAGCCCAGACTCTTAGTGTGTTAATTAAAAAACTCTTTCCTGTTCCCCCGACTCCACTTATAAAATGTCTCAAAATGGGTCTATTTCCCGACTGATTACTGACCTTAAGAAGTTACGAAGTCGAAAACGCGTTTCTGATCACTGTTAAGAGCTTCTACCATGTCTTCTATTTTAGGGTCATTCTCGTTATTTTCAGCGATAATCCTCATGTCTCTCATAGCGTCCCCTACTTCAGAAACTAAAAACGCTTGTCCCGCTTCAGGCCCATCGGCATCTTCTGATACATCTTGTTCGATTTCTAACTTCTTTTCCTGGACCAGTTCTTTACGCGTTCAGAAGCTTCTTCAATTTCCGCGAATTTTTTTATCATATTTAACGGCCTCAATTAAAGTTACTTTATTTTTTTCAAAGAGCCTCGGAATATGTTTTGCATTCACCTTTTAATTCAGAGGTATCGCCGCCAGGGCATAAACATTAAAAGTAGCGAATAAAAGTACTTTTCAGGGTCTTGATGAAAACTAAATTTGTAGTGATTATAAGATAAAAGGCGCAATCTTTCTATCAGAGTATTTATTATTTCCCATTTTAATAGCATTGACGCAACGGGTTTTTCAAAGGACTAGTTCTCACATCGTAGTCGCGACAAAAATCGTAAAAGGGGACATTTTTTCAGTTCTTGTGGGCGATTCGGATAGTAGTAGTCAACCCAAGATTCAAAATACAGGTCTGTCGAATCCCCGTCAAGGCTTTTTAATTTTTCAAGGGGCAATAAACGTTTTCGTCGCGAATCATGTTAACATCTAACACACCTTATTGTTGTATCAGGATCAGTACCATATAAGGGAATTCCTAGCAAAGTATCGCTTGCCTCAAGGAGCACCACACTCTCTGCTGTTCAGAAGGTCGTATGCCTAAGCTGAATAACCTGGAACTCAGTGATAACTAACTAACTAACTCAGTGATAACCTAACTTATCATATCTAAGTCCCAATGTGTACTTTTTAGTTAGGGTGTACTTATCTTTATGGTGGCCTTTCGATAGGTGAGGCTGGCATCCAAGTTCCCTCACTAATATGTACAACTCACAATATTTTCCGTAGCTAATTACTTTTTCTTTTAACTGAGAAAATAAATTTAAAATCGAAGAGATGTTCTTCAAATCACGATTTCATGTGGAATGAAATTTTTTTTTTCGCCAGGAAGGAGTTAATCTTACAGTTAATCCTACGTTGCATAGTTATCAAAGTAAACAAAACAAACTAACATCGACAAAATAATTTTTTCGAAATTAAAAACTTGGGCTTAATTTTATGTTTTTGCGGTGATGAACATTATAATTATGGCAATAATCTCAAATTTAATTCGATTTCAATTTGAACTTTCAAGTTGATTGATTACGTCACCATATCAATGGGCAACCTAAAAGCCTAAGTGGCTGCAAGCAACCTGAAATTGATTTTTTTGGATTCAGCTATGCGTTAAATCTTTCAGCGGGTTAAATCTTTGTTTAAATTTGGGTGGTTTGGGTGTTTTTGGTGATTTGGGTGTTTTTGGTGATTTGGGTGGTTTGGGTGTTTTTGGTCATTTGGGTGGTTTGGGTGTTTTTTTGTGATTTGGGTGTTTTTGGTCATTTGGGTGGTTTGGGTGTTTTTGGTATTTGGGTGGTTGGTGTTTTTGGTGATTTGGGTGTTTTTGGTAATTTTGGTGGTTTGGGTGTTTTTGGTGATTTGGGTGGTTTGGGTGTTTTTGGTGATTTGGGTGGTTTGGGTGGTTTAGGTGTTTTTGGTGATTTGGGTGGTTTGGGTGTTTTTGGTGGTTTAGGTGGTTTGGGTGTTTTTGGTGATTTGGGTGGTTTGGGTGTTTTTGGTGATTTGGGTGGTTTGGGTGTTTTTGGTGATTTGGGTGGTTTGGGTGTTTTTGGTGATTTGGGTGTTTTTGGTGGTTTGGGTGTTTTGGGTGATTTGGGGTTTTTTGGTCATTTGGGTGGTTTGGGTGTTTTTGGTGATTTGGGTGGTTTGGGTGTTTTTGGTGATTTGGGTGTTTTTGGTAATTTGGGTGGTTTGGGTGTTTTTGGTAATTTGGGTGGTTTGGGTGTTTTTGGTGATTTGGGTGGTTTGGGTGTTTTTGGTGGTTTGGGTGTTTTTGGTGATTTGGCTGGTTTTGGTGATTTGGGGGGTTTTTGGTAATTTGGGTGATTTGGGTGTTTTTGGTAATTTGGGTGGTTTGGGTGTTTTTGGTGATTTGGGTGGTTTTGGTGATTTGGGTGTTTTTGGTAATTTGGGTGGTTTGGGTGTTTTTGGTAATTTGGGTGGTTTGGGTGTTTTTGGTGATTTGGGTGGTTTGGGTGTTTTTGGTGGTTTGGGTGTTTTTGGTGATTTGGCTGGTTTTGGTGATTTGGGGGGTTTTTGGTAATTTGGGTGATTTGGGTGTTTTTGGTAATTTGGGTGGTTTGGGTGTTTTTGGTGATTTGGGTGGTTTTGGTGATTTGGGGGTTTTTGGTAATTTGGGTGGTTTGGGTGGTTTTGGTGATTTTGGTGGTTTAGGTGTTTTTCGAGTGCCCTAGGAAAGTGAATTTTTTTTATTGGTTTGGCGTTTTTCAAGGTCGATGTTTGAGTGCGCAGTAAAAGTTGCGCAGTAGCCCTAAAATTTCAGTTTTTTGGTCATAACTGTTTTTTGCGACCAGCTATCGGGTTAAATCTTTCAAAAGGCACTGGCTAAAGTTGAAACGAAGGTCCCTGTAAAATTTCAAGTCGATCGGTGCAGAAGTAGAGGCTGTAGCCCTGGCTAACTGAATAAGGAGAAGAAGGAGAAGAAAAACATGGTAAAGGCCGAAAACCGGGTTTTCAGAGTTCTATATCTCAGCTCCCTGTGAACCGATCGACTTGAAATTTTCAGGGCTTCCTATTATCGTATTAGAGAAGGTCTCTATAAAATTTCAAGTAAACCGTTCCTCAGGAAGCTGAGATCCAGATACCCGAAAATCGCATCTCGTCACGTCCAGTAAACATACACTTGGTACCGTTTGAACTTTCGGACGGATTTTGCTTGGCGGGGCGGAACGCTACCGCGTTCCTAGATTTCATGCGACGTATTAGAAACACAGTGTTGTAGCCATGGATACGACTAACTGAGCGTTTAGTAATCGATTTCGAAAGACACTTTTTTCAACGAAGGAAGCGCCCGCCTCGCTGAAACAGTTCCGCTACTTTTTGACTATCTTTAGTGTAACGGCTATATCCGGGTAATAGCGATCACGCGATTGCGACTCCGCGTTTTTTTTAAAATGTCAAGTACCTTTCAGAGATAGGCTACAGATAGTATTATGTAGTGGGCCGATCAGAATGTCACGCAACTCTGGTAGATTTTGAATCCAAAGTGTCGCGAAGAATGGTAGGCAATTTATTAAAGCACCTGATAAATACATAATTAACGATAACGACCTGCCACTCACAATTACGCTGACTAGCGTCTTTGAAATATTTTTGTGAGATTAGATTAACGCGACCTCGATCTGAACACACTCAAAAAAAGAATGCACGGTAGTATTGTATTCAGCGTATCCGGTTTTGCAGCATAACGAGGTACGCCAGAAATTACTCACGTAAACATACGGCCTCGTCAGTGCCCGTTTGAGTTATGTGAAGCGTGACCTTATTAACAAGATGATATTATATCAATTCTGTATTTCAGCAGTTTTCGAGAGCTTGCTAAAGTTGCCTTGGCCACTTCGGACTCTTCGCCCGCACGGCCTCTTTGGTCGATTGTTTCTGCGCTCGCCCTTCTTGCGTTGGCTCGTCCGAACATACTAATTGATAGTATTTGTTGTTATGTTCATTAAAATGTGGATATTAGTAATATGATCTATTCATAAGAGATTGCATGTATATATCATGCGGGGATGTAGGAGCTGCCTCGAAGTGTGCATTTTTTCGTAAGTTTTGCTTTGTTTTTTATAAACTAAGTTTACAATTTGATTGAAGCACTTTTTTAGATAGTATAACGAGTTAAAATAGCAGCTTTCTGTCATTCCTAACTGAAGTCTGGAAGTATTATTTTTCATTTTGCGATAGGTATTTTGGTTTTTTCCGGTAAGATAATATCACGGCGCGAGCAGCGATGCCCGTGAGATATTAGTACCGCGAAAATCCTATCGCTGAGCACAATTATCTTAAGCATGCTTTTGGTATGAACTACACGAGTTAAAATAGCGGCAACTTTTCTCTCTAATCTACACTGAGGACTGAAGTATTATTTCTTCTAATTCGGACTTCGTATACCTAATGCGTCACGAATGCTGTGAAGTAATAATAACTAGGCTCTAGAACTGGCAGCCTCTGCTGTTTAATCGGTAAAATCGAGAGTATGGCGCTGTCTTCTGGGACTTGCCACATGTATAGGAATGATATACGTGTGAACTAATCACTCACGGTTAGCCGCTTAAACTTCGTACGTGTAATGCTCGCAGTTACTTAAAGCTCCGTTGTAGCTTCGTGACATCGGTTTTTAGCTGTATACTGCTCGGTTAGTAGGATCTTTACAGCTGCAGTGTTGTCACCCGGGCTGACGGTGCACGCATCAGAGCGATGGGGGCTGGGGAGCCGGCAAGAGGTGGGGGCTAGCGCTCTGGAGGTTAAGCCTGTGGTTAAGCCTAACGTTATGGCTATATCGAGTGTTTCGATATGCTTAAGGTATGGCTGCATGTACATGACGTCAGGTGTGACGTCTCTACGTCGGTCAAATTCCATGTATTTAACAGGATTTGTACCTGGTACGTGTTGTACGTTCTCAACCTGATAATAGGTTGGGATATTCGAGGGTCGGCGTTGTATAATGAGTTTAATATCTCCGGCGGCGGGCTGTGCGCATGAATTGAATGAATGTGGCGAATTGTGCGTCAGTGACAGGCTGCGGGTTCAGGCGTCTTCCTTGGACGGGTGTAATTCATGCCACGTAGGCAAAGTCGGGGGCGAGATAGATGTGAAAGGATTGATATTCCCAGTCACTTCTTCTTGTACGCTCGAAGTATTTCGAGAGATGTGGCTCAGTCAATTCGAAAAAGCATTATTGCTTCTAAGTGCGGGAGCGGTAATCGCAGTTGGTCTATTTGAGCACATAGTGTGCGTATGAGCATTAATTGATGTCGGGTCATAAGATGCAGGTTCGTTTAGCCCTGATGGGCGAGCGAGCGGGTGCGGTTCTTGTTGAAGCGAGCGGCGTCCTAACAAGCGGGTGGTAATAGCTGGCATCTATGCAAGTCAGATCTGGTTATAACTCATATTTATGATGCATGTTGCGGATGTTGTCGCTTTGTGCTACATATATATGGTGCGCAGCATCGAGAGTTGAGTACAGTCATGTATGAGTGTGTAATCGTTTTGGCAGTATTGTACAATGTTGCGTCTGTCTATAATAGCAGCTACGGGCATGCAAGTATTGACTGTTGCGGTATCTCTTGGTTCTGGCTGTGTTTGCAGGTGGCTGAGAACATATCATGAATTCGACTGTAGTCGCTACCCACATGGCTGTGCAGATGGTAACTTTATGGAGACGCACTCAAGTCGCAGCTTAAAGCTATGCAGGCTTGGGGCAGTCTTGAGACAGAATTGAAGGGGTCGTTCTCGTTGGGGTATCATATAATCATGGGCAGAGAGTTTATCCATGATTCGTTTTCTCATGAAGTCGTAACAAAATATCTTAGAGCTCTTAAGTAAGGCATAAAGAGCTCGCGGTTATTGCGGCATGGCGTTGTCCTGAACGCGATCTGACGAAGATGCTGACGATGTATGGCGCACAGAGAAGAGAGAGCAGATGCTCTGGAGCGTGTAGTGCATGTTATGAGTCAATTGTGCGTAGACTATGTAAGTGCGTGTGCGATATTGCGCAAATTGAATGAAAAGATGCTAAGCATATGTGGATGTAACGCTTTTGATGTCTGAGATCAGGCGTATAGCGCTTCGTGACGTAAAGAAAGAGCTAGACACAATGTAAGCTGTTAGCATTGGTTATCAATGGTGAAAGGTAATCGACCGCTCGTGTCGATGTGTGCTACTCTGTATGCGGGAGAGTCGGCTAAGTTTCTATTAAACTCAATTCAGATGTTTTGGGTGGTCGTTGCGGCTTGACGGGGCGGGGCCTTGTGCTTGATATTGCTTGTTAAGCGCTTTCTCATAGGATCATATCGGTGTGGCGAATTACAACATCATCCTTCAGCGCGATGATGCGCGTTGCATACGAGTATGAATCATTTTCGTGTTGCGGACTGACCGGCTTT
>JAGWEN010001788.1:0-12546 GCA_018703685.1 Orius laevigatus | reverse complement strand
AATTTTAGACAAAAATTGTAGTTTGGGTGGGGACACACAAAAATTGTAGTTTAGGAGGGATTTTAGGCAGAAATTAGGAATGGGGGATTTCACAAAAATTGTAGTGTAGGAGGGGATTTAGACATAAATTGTGTTGGGGGGGGGTCTTAGACATGTAGTTTAGGAGGGATTTTAGACAAAAATTGTAGTTGGTTGGGGGTGGGGGGGGGGACAAAACTTGTAGTTTAGTAGGGATTTTAGACAAAAATTGTAGTTTAGGAGGGATTGTTGACAAAAACTGTAAATGGGGGGGGGGACTTAAAAATTGTAGTTTAGGAGGGATTTTAGACAAAAATTCTAGTTGTTGGGGGGAGACAAAAATTTTGGTTTAGTAGGGATTTTAGACAAAAATTTTAGTTTGGGGGAGGGGACACACAAAAATTCTAGTTTAGGAGGGATTTTAGTCAAAATTGCAATTGGGGGATTTCACAAAAATTGTAGTGTAGGGGGGGGGGACCCAAAAATTGTAGTTTAGGAGGGTTTATAGACAAAAATTGTAGTTGTTGGGGGGAGACAAAAATTGTGGTTTAGTAGGGATTTTAGACAAAAATTGTAGTTTGGGGGGGGGGACACAAAAATTATATTTTAGGAGGGATTTTAGGCAAAATTGCAATTGGGGGATTTTACAAAAATTGTAGTGTAGGGGGGGATTTAGACATAAATTGTAGTAGGGGGGGGGGTTAGACATGTAGTTTAGGAGGGATTTTAGGCAGAAATTAGGATTGGGGGATTTCACAAAAATTGTAGTGTAGGGGGGGATTTAGACATAAATTGTGTTGGGGGGGGGTCTTAGACATGTAGTTTAGGAGAGATTTTAGACAAAAATTGTAGTTGGTGGGGGGGGGGAGACAAAATTTGTAGTTTAGTAGGGATTTTACTGATTTTAGACAAAAATTCTAGTTGTTGGGGGGAGACAAAAATTGTGGTTTAGTAGGGATTTTAGACAAAAATTTTAGTTTGGGGGAGGGGACACAAAAAAAATCTAGTTTAGGAGGGATTTTAGGCAAAATTGCAATAGGGGGATTTCACAAAAATTGTAGTGTAGGGGGGGGGGACCCAAAAATTGTAGTTTAGGAGGCTTTTTAGACAAAAATTGTAGTTGTTGGGGGGAGACAAAAATTGTGTGGGGGGGGACACAAAAAAATTCTAGTTTAGGAGGGATTTTAGGCAAAATTGCAATTGGGGGATTTCACAAAAATTGTAGTGTAGGGGGGGGGACCCAAAAATTGTAGTTTAGGAGGGTTTTTAGACAAAAATTGTAGTTGTTGGGGGGAGACAAAAATTCTAGTTTAGGAGGGATTTTAGGCAAAATTGCAATGGGAAATTTCACAAAAATTGTAGTGTAGGGGGGGATTTAGACATAAATTTTAGTAGGGGGGTGGGGTTAGACATGTAGTTTAGGAGGGATTTTAGGCAAAATTGCAATTGGGGGATTTCACAAAAATTGTAGTGTAGGGGGGGGACCCAAAAATTGTAGTTTAGGAGGGTTTTTAGACAAAAATTGTAGTTGTTGGGGGGGGATTTAGACATAAATTGTGTTGGGGGGGGGTCTTAGACATGTAGTTTAGGACGGATTTTAGACAAAAATTGTAGTTGGTGTGGGGGGGAGACAAATTTTGTAGTTTAGTAGGGATTTTAGACCAAAATTCTAGTTGTTGGGGAGAGACAAAAATTGTGGTTTAGTAGGGATTTTAGACAAAAATTTTAGTTTGGGGGAGGGGACACACAAAAATTCTAGTTTAGGAAGGATTTTAGGCAAAATTGCAATTGGGGGATTTCACAAAAATTGTAGTGTTGAAGGGGGGGACCCAAAAATTGTAGTTTAGGAGGGTTTTTAGACAAAAATTGTAGTTGTTGGGGGGAGACAAAAATTGTGGTTTAGTAGGGATTTTAGACAAAAATTGTAGTTTGGGGGGGGGGACATACAAATTCTAGTTTAGGAGGGATTTTAGGCAAAATTGCAATTGGGGGATTTCACAAAAGTTGTAGTGTAGGGGGGGATTTAGACATAAATTGTAGTAGGGGGGGGGGGGGGTTAGACATGTAGTTTAGGAGGGATTTTAGGCAGAAATTAGGATTGGGGGATTTCACAAAAATTGTAGTGTAGGGGGGGATTTAGAAATAAATTGTGTTGGGGGGGGGTCTTAGACATGTAGTTTAGGAGGGATTTTAGACAAAAATTGTAGTTGGTGGGGGGGGGGAGACAAAATTTATAGTTTAGTAGGGATTTTAGACCAAATTTATAGTTTAGGAGGGATTTTAGACAAAAACTGTAAAAGAGGGGGGGACCCAAAAATTGTAGTTTAGGAGGGATTTTAGACAAAAACTGTGAATGGGGCGGGGGACCCAAAAATCGTATTTTAGACAAAAATTGTGTTGGTGTCTTAGACATGTAGTTTAGGAGGGATTTTAGACAATAATTTTAGTTTGGGGGGAGGGGGAAACTTAAAATTGTAGTTTAGGAGGGATTTTAGACAAAAATTCTAGCTGTTAGGGGGAGACAAAAATTGTGGTTTAGTAGGGATTTTTATACAAAAATTGTAGTTTGGGGGGGGGACACAAAAATTCTAGTTTAGGAGGGATTTTAGGCAAAATTGCAATTGGGGGATTTCACATAAATTGTAGTGTAGGGGGGGATTTAGACATAAATTGTAGTAGTTAGACATGTAGTTTAGGAGGGATTTTAGACAAATGTGTAGTTTGGCTGGGGGTGGGGGGAGACAAAATTTGTAGTTTTGTAGGGATTGAAGACAAAAATTATAGTTTAGGAGGGATTTTAGACAAAAACTGTAAAAGGAGGGGGACCCAAAAATGTAGTTTAGGAGGGATTTCAGACAAAAATTGTAGTTGTTGGGGGGAGGCAAAAATTGTGGTTTAGTAGGGATTTTAGACAAAAATTGTAGTTTGGAAGGGGACACACAAAAATCCTAGTTTAGGAGGGATTTTAGGCAAAATTGCGATTGGGGGATTCCACAAAATTTGTAGTGTAGGGGGGGCGGACCCAAAAATTGTAGTTTAGGAGGGTTTATAGACAAAAATTGTAGTTGTTGGGGGGAGACAAAAATTGTGTGGGGGGTTACACAAAAAAATTCTAGTTTAGGAAGGATTTTAGGCAAAATTGCAATTGGGGAATTCACAAAAATTGTAGTGTAGGGGGGGGGGACCCAAAAATTGTAGTTTAGGAGGGTTTTTAGACAAAAATTGTAGTTGTTGGGGGGAGACAAAAATTGTGGTTTAGTAGAGATTTTATACAAAAATTGTAGTTTAGGGGGGGGGGACACAAAAATTCTAGTTTAGGAGGGATTTTAGGCAAAATTGCAATTGGGGGGATTTCACAAAAATTGTAGTGTAGGGTTAGACATGTAGTTTAGGAGGGATTTTAGGCAGAAATTAGGATTGGGGGATTTCACAAAAATTGTAGTGTAGGGTGGATTTAGACATAAATTGTGTTGGGGGGGGGGTCTTAGACATGTAGTTTAGGAGGGATTTTAGACAAAAATTGTAGTTGGTGGGAGGGGGGAGACAAAATTTGTAATTTAGTAGGGATTTTAGACAAAAATTCTAGTTGTTGGGGGGAGAAAAAATTGTGGTTTAGTAGGGATTTTAGACAAAAATTGTAGTTTGACAAAAATTCTAGTTTAGGAGGGATTTTAGGCAAAATTGCAATTGGTGGATTCACAAAAATTGTAGTGTAGGGGGGGATTTAGACATAAATTGTAGTAGGTTTAGACATGTAGTTTAGGAGGGATGTTAGGCAAAATTGCAATTGAGGGATTTCACAAAAATTGTAGTGTAGGGGGGGTTTAGACATAATTTGTGTTTGTCTTAGACATGTAGTTTAGGAGGGATTTTAGAAAAATGTGTAGTTGGCTGGTGGTGGGGGGAGACAAAATTTGTAGTTTTGTAGGGATTGAAGACAAAAATTATAGTTTAGGAGGGATTTTAGACAAAAACTGTAAAAGGAGGGGGACCCAAAATGTAGTTTAGGAGGGATTTCAGACAAAAATTGTAGTTGTTGGGGGGGAGGCAAAAATTGTGGTTTAGTAGGGATTTTAGACAAAAATTGTAGTTTGGAAGGGGACACACAAAAATCCTAGTTTAGGAGGGATTTTAGGCAAAATTGCGATTGGGGGATTTCACAAAAATTGTAGTGTAGGGGGGGATTTAGACAATATTTGTAGTGGGGGGGGTTGGTTAGACATGTAGTTTAGGAGGTATTTTAGGCAGAAATTAGTGATTGGGGGACTTCACAAAAATTGTAGTGTAGGGGGGGATTAGACATAAATTGTGTTGGGGGGGGGGTCTTAGACATGTAGTTTAGGAGGGATTTTAGACAAAAATTGTTGTTGGTGGGGGGGGGGAGACAAAATTTGTAGTTTAGTAGGGATTTTATACAAAAATTATAGTTTAGGAGGGATTTTAGACAAAAATTTTAGTTTGGGGGAGGGCACACACAAAAATTCTAGTTTAGGAGTGATTTTAGGCAAAATTGCAATTGGGGGATTTCACAAAAATTGTAGTGTAGGGGGGGATTTAGACATAAAATGTAGTAGGGGGGGGGTTTGACATGTAGTTTAGGAGGGATTTTAGGCAGAAATTATAGTTTAGGAGGGATTTTAGACAAAAACTGTAAAAGGGGGGGGGAAACCCAAAAATTGTAGTTTAGGAGGGATTTTAGACAAAATTTTAGTTGTTGGGGGGAGACAAAAATGTGGTTTAGTAGGGATTTTAGACAAAAATTGTAGTTTGACACAAAAATTCTAGTTTAGGAGGGATTTTAGGCAAAATTGCAATGTGGGAATTCACAAAAATTGTAGTGTAGGGGGGGGGGGGACCCAAAAATTGTAGTTTAGGAGGGTCTTTAGACAAAAATTGTAGTTGTTGGGGGGAGACAAAAATTGTGGTTTAGTAGAGATTTTATACAAAAATTGTAGTTTGACACAAAAATTCTAGTTTAGGAGGGATTTTAGGCAAAATTGCAATTGGGGGATTTCACAAAAATTGTAGTGTAGGGGGGGATTTAGACATAAATTGTAGTAGTTAGACATGTAGTTTAGGAGGGATTTTTGGCAGAAATTCTAGTTTTTGGGGGGAGACAAAAAATTGTGGTTTAGTAGGGATTTTAGACAAAAATTTTAGTTTGGGGGAGGGGACACACAAAAATTCTAGTTTAGGAGGGATTTTAGGCAAAATTGCAATTGGGGGATTTCACAAAAATTGTAGTGTAGGGGGGGGACCCAAAAATTGTAGTTTAGGAGGGTTTTTAGACAAAAATTGTAGTTGTTGGGGGAGAGACAAAAATTGTGTGTGGGGGGGGGACACAAAAAATTCTAGTTTAGGAGGGATTTTAGGCAAAATTGCAATTGGGGGATTTCACAAAAATTGTAGTGTAGACCCAAAAATTGTAGTTTAGGAGGGTTTTTAGACAAAAATTGTAGTTGGTGGGGGGGGAGACAAAAATTCTAGTTTAGGAGGGATTTTAGGCAAAATTGCAATGGGAAATTTCACAAAAATTGTAGTGTAGGGGGGGATTTAGACATAAATTTTAGTAGGGGGGTGGGGTTAGACATGTAGTTTAGGAGGGATTTTAGGCAGAAATTAGGATTGAGGGATTTCACGAAAATTGTAGTGTAGGGTGGATTTAGACATAAATTGTGTTGGGGGGGGTCTTAGACATGTAGTTTAGGAGGGATTTTAGACAAAAATTGTAGTTGTTGGGGGAAGACAAAAATTGTGGTTTAGTAGGGATTTTAGACAAAAATTTTAGTTTGGGGGAGGGGACACACAAAAATTCTAGTTTAGGAGGGATTTTAGGCAAAATTGCAATTGGGGGATTTCACAAAAATTGTAGTGTAGGGGGGGATTTAGACATAAAATGTAGTAGGGGGGGGGGTTAGACATGTAGTTTAGGAGGTATTTTAGGCAGAAATTAGGATTGGGGGACTTCACAAAAATTGTAGTGTAGGGGGGGACTTAGACATAAATTGTGTTGTCTTAGACATGTAGTTTAGGAGGGATTTTAGACAAAAATTGTTGTTGTTGGGGGGGGAGACAAAATTTGTAGTTTAGTAGGGATTTTAGTCAAGAATTATAGTTTAGGAGGGATTTTAGACAAAAACTGTGAATGACCCAAAAATTGTGGTTTAGTAGGGATTTTAGACAAAAATTTTAGTTTGGGGGAGGGGACACACAAAAATTCTAGTTTAGGAGGGATTTTAGACAAAATTGCAATTTTGGGATTTCACAAAAATTGTAGTGTAGGGGGGGGGACCCAAAAATTGTAGTTTGGGAGGGTTTATAGACAAAAATTATAGTTGTTGGGGGGAGACAAAAATTGTGTGGGGGGGGACACAAAAAATTCTAGTTTAGGAGGGTTTTTTAGACAAAAATTGTAGTTGTTGGGGGGAGACAAAAATTTGTAGTTTAGTCGGGATTTTAGACAAAAATTATAGTTTAGGAGGGATTTTAGACAAAAACTGTATATGAGGGGGGGGGGACCCAAAAATTTTAGTCTAGGAGGGATTTTAGACAAAAATGGTAGTTGTTGTGGGGGAGACAAAATTTGTGGTTTAGTAGGGATTTTATACAAAAATTGTAGTTTGGGTGGGGGGACACACAAAAATTGTAGTTTAGGAGGGATTTTAGGCAGAATTTGCAATTGGGGGATTTCACAAAAATTGTAGAGTAGGGGGGGGGATTTAGACATAAATTGTAGTAGGGGAGGATCAGACATGTTGTTTAGGAGGGATTTTAGACAAAAATTGTAGTTGGAGGGGGGGATTACAAAAATTCGTAGTTTAGCAGGGATTTTAGACAAAAATTGTAGTTGTGGGTGGAGTGGCTGACACAAAAATTGTAGTTTAGGAGGGATTTTACAAAAAAACTGTGGTTGTTGACAAAAAAAATGTGGTTTGGTAGGGATTTTAGACAAAAATTATAGTTTAGGTGGGATTTTAGGCAGAAATAAGGATTGGGGGATTTCACAGAAAATTGTAGTGTAGGGGTGGATTTAGACATAAATTGTGTTGGGGGGGGGGTCTTAGACATGTAGTTTAGGAGGGATTTTAGACAAAAATTGTAGATGGTGTTGGGGGGGGGGAAAACAAAATTTGTTATTTAGTAGGGATTTTAGACAAAAATTTTAGTTGTTGGGGGAGACAAAAATTGTGGTTTAGTAGGGATTTTAGACAAAAATTGTAGTTTGGGGGGGGGGACAAAAATTCTAGTTTAGGAGGGATTTTAGGCAAAATTGCAATTGGGGGATTTTCAAAAAATTGTAGTGTAGGGGGGGATTTAGACATAAATTGTAGTAGGGGGGGGGTAGACATGTAGTTTAGGAGGGATTTTAGGCAAAATTGCAATTAAGGGATTTCACAAAAATTGTAGTGTAGGGGGGGGTTTTAGACATAATTTGTGTTTGTCTTAGACTTGTAGTTTATTAGGGATTTTAGAAAAATGTGTAGTTGGCTGGTGGTGGGGGGAGACAAAATTTGTAGTTTAGTAGGGATTTAAGACAAAAATTATAGTTTAGGAGGGATTTTAGACAAAAACTGTAAAAGACTCAAAAATTGTAGTTTAGGAGGGATTTCAGACAAAAATTGTAGTTGTTGGGGGGGGGACAAAAATTGTGGTTTAGTAGGGATTTTAGACAAAATTGCAATTGGGGGATTTCACAAAAATTGTAGTGTTGGGGGGGGGACCCAAAAATTGTAGTTTAGGAGGGTTTTTAGACAAAAATTGTAGTTGTTGGGGGGAGACAAAAATTCTAGTTTAGGAGGGATTTTAGACAGAAATTGTAGTTTGGGGGGGGGGACACAAAAATTCTAGTTTTAGAGGGATTTTAGACAGGTATTGTAGTTGATTACAGAAGAATTATAGTTTAGGTGGGATTTTAGACAAAAATTGTAGGTAGTTGGTGGGAGAGACAAAAATTGTAGTTTAGGAGGGATTTTAGACAAAAATTATAGTTTAGGAGGGATTTTAGACAAAAACTGTAGATGGGGGGGACCCAAAAATTGTAGTTTAGGAGGGATTTTAGGCAATATTGCAATTGGGGGATTTCACAAAAATCGTAGTGTAGGGGGGGGGGACCCAAAAATTGTAGTTTAGGAGGGTTTTTAGATAAAAATTGTAGTTGTTGGGGGGAGACAAAAATTGTGGTTTAGTAGGGATTTTAGACAAAAATTGTAGTTTGGACAAAAATTCTAGTTTAGGAGGGATTTTAGGCAAAATTGCAATTGGGGGATTTCACAAAAATTGTAGTGTAGGGGGGGGATTTAGACATAAATTGTAGTAGGGGAGGATCAGACATGTTGTTTAGGAGGGATTTTAGACAAAAATTGTAGTTGGAGGAGGGGATTACAAAAATTCGTAGTTTAGCAGGGATTTTAGACAAAAATTGTAGTTGTGGGTGGAGTGGCTGACACAAAAATGTAGTTTAGGAGGGATTTTACAAAAAAACTGTGGTTGTTGACAAAAAAATGTGGTTTGGTAGGGATTTTAGACAAAAATTATAGTTTAGGTGGGATTTTAGGCAGAAATAAGGATTGGGAGATTTCACAGAAAATTGTAGTGTAGGGGTGGATTTAGACATAAATTGTGTTGTCTTAGACATGTAGTTTAGGAGGGATTTTAGACAAAAATTGTAGTTAGTTGAGACAAAATTTGTAGTTTAGTAGGGATTTTAGACAAAAATTATAGTTCAGGAGGGATTTTAGACAAAAACTGTAAATGACCCAAAAATTCTAGTTTAGGAGGGATTTTAGGCAAAATTGCAATTGGGGGATTTCACAAAAATTGTAGTGTAGGGGGGATTTAGACATAAATTGTGTTGGGTGGGGTCTTAGACATGTAGTTTAGGAGGGATTTTAGACAAAAATTGTAGTTGGTTTTTGGGGCGGGAAACAAAATTTGTTATTTAGTAGGGATTTTAGACAAAAATTTTAGTTGTTGGGGGGAGACAAAAATTGTGGTTTAGTAGGGATTTTAGACAAAAATTGTAGTTTGACAAAAATTCTAGTTTAGGAGTGGATTTTAGGCAAAATTGCAATTTGGGAATTCACAAAAATTGTAGTGTAGACCCAAAAATTGTAGTTTAGGAGGGTCTTTAGACAAAAATTGTAGTTGTTGGGGGGAGACAAAAATTGTGGTTTAGTAGAGATTTTATACAAAATTGTAGTTTGACACAAAAATTCTAGTTTAGGAGGGATTTTAGGCAAAATTGCAATTGGGGGATTTCACAAAAATTGTAGTGTAGGGGGGGATTTAGACATAAATTGTAGTAGTTAGACATGTAGTTTAGGAGGGATTTTTGGCAGAAATTCTAGTTTTTGGGGGGAGACAAAAATTGTGGTTTAGTAGGGATTTTAGACAAAAATTTTAGTTTGGGGGAGGGGACACACAAAAATTCTAGTTTAGGAGGGATTTTAGGCAAAATTGCAATTGGGGGATTTCACAAAAATTGTAGTGTAGGGGGGGACCCAAAAATTGTAGTTTAGGAGGGTTTTTAGACAAAATTGTAGTTGTTGGGGGGAGACAAAAATTGTGTGGGGGGGGGACACAAAAAAATTCTAGTTTAGGAGGGATTTTAGGCAAAATTGCAATTGGGGGATTTCACAAAAATTGTAGTGTAGGGGGGGGACCCAAAAATTGTAGTTTAGGAGGGTTTTTTAGACAAAAATTGTAGTTTGTTGGGGGGAGAGCAAAATTCTAGTTTAGGAGGGATTTAGCAAAATTGCAATGGGAAATTTCACAAAATTGTAGTGTAGGGGGGGGACCCAAAAATTGTAGTTTAGGAGGGTTTTTAGACAAAAATTGTAGTTGTTGGGGGGGTTTAGACATAAATTGTGTTGTCTGAGACATGTAGTTTAGGACGGATTTTAGACAAAAATTGTAGTTTAGGTGAGGGGGAGACAAATTTTGTAGTTTAGTAGGGATTTTAGACAAAATTCTAGTTGTTGGGGGAGAGACAAAAATTGTGGTTTAGTAGGGATTTTAGACAAAAATTGTAGTTTGGGGAGGGGACACACAAAAATTCTAGTTTAGGAGGGATTTTAGGCAAAATTGCAATTGGGGGATTTCCACAAAAATTGTAGTGTATGGGGGGGGGACCCAAAAATTGTAGTTTAGGAGGGTTTTATAGACAAAAATTGTAGTTGTTGGGGGGAGACAAAAATTGTGTTAGGAGGGATTTTACACAAAAATTGTAGTTTGCAACAATTCTAGTTTAGGAGGGATTTAGGCAAAAAACTTGAATGACCCAAAAATCGTATTTTAGACAAAATGTGTGTGTCTTAGACATGTAGTTTAGGAGGGATTTAGACAAAAATTTGTAGTTTGAACTTAAAAATTGTAGTTTAGGAGGGATTTTTAGACAAAAATTGTAGCTGTTGGAGGGGAGACAAAAATTGTGGTTTAGTAGGGATTTTATACAAAAATTGTAGTTTGACACAAAAATTCTAGTTTAGGAGGGATTTTAGGCAAAATTGCAATTGGGGGATTTCACATAAATTGTAGTGTAGGGGGGGATTTAGACATAAATTGTAGTAGTTAGACATGTAGTTTAGGAGGGATTTTAGGCAGAAATAGGATTGGGGGATTTAACAAAAATTGTAGTGTAGGGGGGATTTAGACATAAATTGTGTTGGGGGGGGGTCTTAGACATGTAGTTTAGGAGGGATTTTAGACAAAAATTGTAGTTGGTGTGGGGGGGAGACAAAATTTGTAGTTTAGTAGGGATTTTAGACCAAAATTCTAGTTGTTGGGGGGAGACAAAAATTGTGGTTTAGTAGGGATTTTAGACAAAAATTGTAGTTTGACACAAAATTCTAGTTTAGGAGGGATTTTAGGCAAAATTGCAATTGGGGGGAGTTTCACAAAAATGTAGTGTAGGTGAGGGATTTTAGACACAAAATTGTAGTTTGGTGGGGGGGGGAGACAAAAATTTGTAGTTTAGTAGGGATTTTAGACAAAAAATTGATAGTTTAGGAGGGATTTTAGACAAAAATTGTGTATGGGGGGGGGGACCCAAAAATCGTAGTCTTAGGAGGGATTTTAGACAAAAATTGTGTTGTCTTAAAATGTAGTTTAGGAGGGATTTTAGACAAAATTGTAGTTGGTGGGTGAGAGAGACAAAAATTGTAGTTTAGGAGGAATTTTAGACAAAAATTGTAGTTGTTGGGGGGAGACAAAAATTGTGGTTTAGTAGGGATTTAGACAAAAATTTAGTTTGGGGGAGGGGACACACAAAAATTCTAGTTTAGGAGGGATTTTTAGGCAAAATTGCAATTGGGGGATTTCACAAAAATTGTAGTGTAGACCACAAATTGTAGTTTAGGAGGGTTTATAGACAAAAATTGTAGTTGTTGGGGGGAGACAAAAATTGTGTGGGGGGTTACACAAAAAAATTCTAGTTTAGGAGGGATTTTAGGCAAAATTTGCAATTTGGGAATTCACAAAAATTGTAAGTGTAGGGGGGGGGGACCCAAAAATTGTAGTTTTAGGAGGGTTTTTAGACAAAAATTGTAGTTGTTGGGGGGAGACAAAAATTGTGGTTTAGTAGAGATTTTATACAAAAATTGTAGTTTGACACAAAAATTCTAGTTTAGGAGGGATTTTAGGCAAAATTGCAATGGGGGGATTTCACAAAAATTGTAGTGTAGGGGGGGGATTTAGACATAAATTGTAGTTGGGGAGGGGGGTTAGACATGTAGTTTAGGAGGGATTTTAGGCAGAAATTAGGATTGGGGGATTTCACAAAAATTGTAGTGTAGGGTGGATTTAGACATAAATTGTGTTGTGTCTTAGACATGTAGTTTAGGAGGGATTTTAGACAAAAATTGTAGTTGGTGGGAGGGGGGAGACAAAATTTGTAATTTAGTAGGGATTTTAGACAAAAATTCTAGTTGTTGGGGGGAGAAAAAAATTGTGGTTTAGTAGGGATTTTAGACAAAAATTGTAGTTTGGGGGGGGGGACAACAAAATTCTAGTTTAGGAGGGATTTTAGGCAAAATTGCAATTGGGGGATTTCACAAAAATTGTAGTGTAGGGGGGGATTTAGACATAAATTGTAGTAGTTAGACATGTAGTTTAGGAGGGATGTTAGGCAAAATTGCAATTGAGGGATTTCACAAAAATTGTAGTGTAGGGGGGGTTTTAGACATAATTTGTGTTTGTCTTAGACATGTAGTTTAGGAGGGATTTTAGAAAAATGTGTAGTTGGCTGGTGGTGGGGGGAGACAAAATTTGTAGTTTTGTAGGGATTGAAGACAAAAATTATAGTTTAGGAGGGATTTTAGACAAAAACTGTAAAAGGAGGGGGACCCAAAAATGTAGTTTAGGAGGGATTTCAGACAAAAATTGTAGTTGTTGGGGGGGAGGCAAAAATTGTGGTTTAGTAGGGATTTTAGACAAAAATTGTAGTTTGGAAGGGGACACACAAAAATCTAGTTTAGGAGGGATTTTAGGCAAAATTGCGATTGGGGGATTTCACAAAAAATTGTAGTGTAG
>JAGWEN010001787.1:0-12576 GCA_018703685.1 Orius laevigatus | reverse complement strand
GAAAAAAAGACCCTCTAGAATTCATTTTCAAAGTAAAGCATTCTAGGTGCCATTATAATCCTAAAATGACACTCTAGGTTTATTTATGAACAATAAATGACCCTCTAGATCCTTCATCATCGAAAAACGACACTCTAGACTTCATCATCACAAAAAAAGATACTCTAGAGAGTCTAGAGTCCTTAATCATCAAAAAACGACACTTTAGAATCATTTTCAAAGTAAAGGTGCCATATAATCCTAAAATGACACTCTAGTTTATTTATGAACATAAATGACCCTTAAATCATCGAAAACGACACTCTAGACTTCATCATCACAAAAAAAGATACTCTAGAGAGTCTAGAGTCCTTAATCATCAAAAAACGACACTTTAGAATTCATTTTCAAAGTAAAAGGTGCCATTATAATCTAAAATGACACTCTAGGTTATTTATGAACGATAAATGAACTCTAGAATCCTTCATCAATGAAAAAGACCCTCAGAATTCATTTTCAAAGTAAAGGCATTCTAGTGCCATTATAATCCTAAAATGACACTCTAGGTTTATTTATGAACAATAAATGACCCTCTAGAATCCTTCATCATCGAAAAAACGACACTCTAGACTTCATCATCACAAAAAAGATACTCTAGAGAGTCTAGAGTCCCTTAATCATCAAAAACGACACTTTAGAATTCATTTTCAAAGTAAAGGTGCCATTATAATCCTAAAATGACACTCTAGGTTTATTTATGAACGATAAATGACCCTTTAGAATCATCGAAAAACGACACTCTAGACTTTATCATCACAGAAAAAGATACTCTAGAGAGTCTAGAGTCCTTTAACATAAAAAAACGACCCTTCAGAATTCATTTTCAAAGTAAAAGACATTAAAGATGGCATATAATCCTAAAAAGGCACTCTAGAATCCTTCATCATTGAAAAAAGGCCCTCTAGAATTCATTTTCAAAGTAAAAGGTGCCATTATAATCCTAAAATGACACTCTAGGTTTATTTGTGAACGATAAATGAACCTCTAGAATCCTTCATCAATGAAAAAAGACCCTCTAGAATTCATTTTCAAAGTAAAAGGTGCCATTATAATCCTAAAATGACACTCTAGGTTTATTTTGTGAACGATAATGAACCTCTAGAACCCTTCATCAATGAAAAAAGACCCTCTAGAATTCATTTTCAAAGTAAAAGGTGCCTTTATAATCCTAAAATGACACTCTAGGTTTATTTATGAACGATAAATGACCCTCTAGAATCCTTCATCATCGAAAAACGACACTCTAGACTTCATCATCACAGAAAAAGATACTCTAGAGAGTCTAGAGTCCTTTAACATAAAAAAACGACCCTTCAGATTCATTTTCAAAGTAAAAGACATTAAGATGGCATAATATACTAAAAAGGCACTCTAGAATCCTTCATTACTTCACATCATCAAAAAACGACACTCTAGACTTCATCATCACAAAAAAAGATAATCTAGAGAGTCTAGAGTCCTTAATCATCAAAAAACGACACTTTAGAATTCATTTTCAAAGTAAAAGGTGCATTATAATCTTAAAATGACACTCCAGGGTTTATTTATGAACGATAAATGAACCTCTAGAATCCTTCATCAATGAAAAAAAAGACCCTCTAGAATTCATTTTCAAAGTAAAGGCATTCTAGGTGCCATTATAATCCTAAAATGACACTCTAGGTTTATTTATGAACAATAAATGACCCTCTAGAATCCTTCATCCTCGAAAACGACACTCTAGACTTCATCATCACAAAAAAAGATACTCTAGAGAGTCTAGAGTCCTTAATCATCAAAAACGACACTTTAGAATTCATTTTCAAAGTAAAGGTGCCATTATAATCCTAAAATGACACTCTAGGTTTATTTATGAACGATAAATGACCCTTTAGAATCATCGAAAAACGACACTCTAGACTTCATCATCACAAAAAAAGATACTCTAGAGAGTCTAGAGTCCTTAATCATCAAAAAACGACACTTTAGAATTCATTTTCAAAGTAAAAGGTGCCATTATAATCCTAAAATGACACTCTAGGTTTATTTATGAACGATAAATGAACCTCTAGAATCCTTCATCAATGAAAAAAGACCCTCTAGAATTCATTTTCAAAGTAAAAGGCATTCTAGGTGCCATTATAATCCTAAAATGACACTCTAGGTTTATTTATGAACAATAAATGACCCTCTAGAATCCTTCATCATCGAAAAACGACACTCTAGACTTCATCATCACAAAAAAAGATACTCTAGAGAGTCTAGAGTCCTTAATCATCAAAAAACGACACTTTAGAATTCATTTTCAAAGTAAAAGGTGCCATTATAATCCTAAAATGACACTCTAGGTTTATTTATGAACGATAAATGACCCTTTAGAATCATCGAAAAACGACACTCTAGACTTTATCATCACAGAAAAAGATACTCTAGAGAGTCTAGAGTCCTTTAACATAAAAAAACGACCCTTCAGAATTCATTTTCAAAGTAAAAGACATTAAAGATGGCATAATAATCCTAAAAAGGCACTCTAGAATCCTTCATCATTGAAAAAAGGCCCTCTAGAATTCATTTTCAAAGTAAAAGGTGCCATTATAATCCTAAAATGACACTCTAGGTTTATTTGTGAACGATAAATGAACCTCTAGAATCCTTCATCAATGAAAAAAGACCCTCTAGAATTCATTTTCAAAGTAAAAGGTGCCATTATAATCCTAAAATGACACTCTAGGTTTATTTGTGAACGATAAATGAACCTCTAGAACCCTTCATCAATGAAAAAAGACCCTCTAGAATTCATTTTCAAAGTAAAAGGTGCCTTTATAATCCTAAAATGACACTCTAGGTTTATTTATGAACGATAAATGACCCTCTAGAATCCTTCATCATCGAAAAACGACACTCTAGACTTCATCATCACAGAAAAAGATACTCTAGAGAGTCTAGAGTCCTTTAACATAAAAAAACGACCCTTCAGAATTCATTTTCAAAGTAAAAGACATTAAAGATGGCATAATAATACTAAAAAGGCACTCTAGAATCCTTCATTACTTCACATCATCAAAAAACGACACTCTAGACTTCATCATCACAAAAAAAAAAGATAATCTAGAGAGTCTAGAGTCCTTAATCATCAAAAAACGACACTTTAGAATTCATTTTCAAAGTAAAAGGTGCCATTATAATCTTAAAATGACACTCCAGGTTTATTTATGAACGATAAATGAACCTCTAGAATCCTTCATCAATGAAAAAAGACCCTCTAGAATTCATTTTCAAAGTAAAAGGCATTCTAGGTGCCATTATAATCCTAAAATGACACTCTAGGTTTATTTATGAACAATAAATGACCCTCTAGAATCCTTCATCATCGAAAAACGACACTCTAGACTTCATCATCACAAAAAAAGATACTCTAGAGAGTCTAGAGTCCTTAATCATCAAAAAACGACACTTTAGAATTCATTTTCAAAGTAAAAGGTGCCATTATAATCCTAAAATGACACTCTAGGTTTATTTATGAACGATAAATGACCCTTTAGAATCATCGAAAAACGACACTCTAGACTTCATCATCACAGAAAAAGATACTCTAGAGAGTCTAGAGTCCTTTAACATAAAAAAAAAACGACCCTTCAGAATTCATTTTCAAAGTAAAAGACATTCTAGATGGCATAATAATACTAAAAAGGCACTCTAGAATCCTTCATTACTTCACATCATCGAAAAACGACACTCTAGACTTCATCATCACAAAAAAAGATACTCTAGAGAGTCTAGAGTCCTTAATCATCAAAAAACGACACTTTAGAATTCATTTTCAAAGTAAAAGGTGCCATTATAATCCTAAAATGACACTCTAGGTTTATTTATGAACGATAAATGAACCTCTAGAATCCTTCATCAATGAAAAAAGACCCTCTAGAATTCATTTTCAAAGTAAAAGGCATTCTAGGTGCCATTATAATCCTAAAATGACACTCTAGGTTTATTTATGAACAATAAATGACCGTCTAGAATCCTTCATCATCGAAAAACGACACTCTAGACTTCATCATCACAGAAAAAGATACTCTAGAGAGTCTAGAGTCCTTTAACATAAAAAACGACCCTTCAGAATTCATTTTCAAAGTAAAAGACATTAAAGATGCCATAATAATCTTAAAAAGGCACTCTAGAATCCTTCATCATTGAAAAAAGGCCCTCTAGAATTCATTTTCAAAGTAAAAGGTGCCATTATAATCCTAAAATGACACTCTAGGTTTATTTGTGAACGATAAATGAACCTCTAGAATCCTTCATCAATGAAAAAAGACCCTCTAGAATTCATTTTCAAAGTAAAAGGTGCCATTATAATCCTAAAATGACACTCTAGGTTTATTTATGAACGATAAATGACCCTCTAGAATCATTCATCATCGAAAAACGACACTCTAGACTTCATCATCACAGAAAAAGATACTCTAGAGAGTCTAGAGTCCTTTATCATAAAAAAAAAAAAAACTTTTTTGTTGCCGGACATAACATTTTTTTAATTGAATTAAATTTTTTTTTTTGTAATCGAATTTTTTTTTTGTAACCGAATTACATTTCTTGTAATCGAATTACTTGAATGTAACTTAATTACTTGAAAGTAATTGAATTACTTGTAATTTGTAATCCAATTACTTTTTTCCAATTACATTGTAATTGAAATTACAAAGTAATTTGATTATGTACTTCAAAGTAATTTGTAATTCAATTACATTTTGCCTTACTCTGGTGGATAGGACTCAAAGTGCCTGTGGAAGTGGATACATGGGGCCCTTTTTTGGCTTGGTTTTGACCCTTTTTTGACACTAGGGGCTCTTTTTACTTTTCATACTAAAAGAGCCCTTTTAAGCTATATTTTGATCTTTTTTGGAGACTAGGTGCTTCTTTTAGCTTGATTTTAGAACCTTATTACTAGGGGCCCTTTCAATTAGAAACTATTTTATTTTACGACAATCCATTACATTTTTGGATGGTTTTGATCCTTTCTGGACACCAGGGGCCTTTTTTGGCTTGATTTTTTAATCCTAATTGGGCACTAGGGGCCATTTTAGCAAAATAATATTTTTTGACGACAGAGGGCCTTTGTTTGGCTTGGTTTTGATCCCCTTATCGGACACTAGTGGCCCTTTTTAGCTTAGTTTTTGATCCTTCTTGGACACTAGGGGCCCTTCTTAACTTGATTGGTGATGCTTTTTGGACACTAGGGGGCCTTTTTAGCTTGGTTTTTGATCCTTTTTGGACACTAGGGGCCCTTTTTGGCTTGGTTTTTGATTGTATTTTAGTAGGGGCCCTTTTTTGGACACTAGGGGCCATTTTTACTTTGGTTTTTGATCCTTTTTACTGGGGGCCCTTCTTTACTTGATTGGTGGTGTTTTTTGGACACTAGGGGCCCTTTTTAGCTTAGTTTTTGATCCTTCTTGGACACTAGGGGCCCTTTTTAGCTTGATTTTCTATCCTTTTTGGACACTAGGGGCCCTTCTTAACTTGATTGGTGATGCTTTTTGGACACTAGGGGCCCTCCTTAGCTTGATTATTGTTCCTTTTTGAACACTAGGGGCCCTTTCAGCCCTTTTTTTACGACAAAAAGGGCCTTTTTGGCTTGGTTTTGACCCTTTTTTGACATTAGGAACTCTTTAAACTAGATTTTGTTCCTTAGCGACGAAAAGGGTCCTTGGTAGCTCAGATTTAGATCAGCTCTGACCTGTCAGGTCACACCAGAGAAACAATTCACTCATACAAACCAGTTTTTTCTGAATTTCAACCGCGTTGGATGACGGTTTGGTGAGAAGCCTCTCAGTGGCGAAAGTCGACAAAGGTGACACCTGAGTTGCCAATCTGAGCGACGAGTTAGCTAAAAACAAACATTATAGAGGAAGAGAAGAAAAATCTATCTTTTACTTCTGACAGCGTTGAACGAGTTCCTCAAAAAGCAAGAAAGGGCCATTTTTAATGACTTTTTACGATTCAAATTTTGAAATAATGACACTGTCCTAAATTATCACAGCCGAATACAGAAAATGAAACCTCCCTCGTTATCGGAAATCGGTTCAAAAGAAGAAAACTAAATCAAAAGTTAAATTATTAAGAAAAAAATATTTAAAATTATCATACGAAAAGTTTTTTTAAAAAGTTTTTATTTTTCTTGTTAAGTTTTAAGTAAAGTTTGGTGAACGATCAAGTTGGCAGAGTTTGAACTTGCTAGTTAGTAACTGGTTCGAACCAGCTCTCGGGAGCTGATCCTATAAATAGCCCTTGATATTATTGAAAAATACACTGAAATGGACTTTGACCATGGTTTTTGACGAGATAGATTAGACATTAGGAGGAATTTGAACCTTCATTGACAATAATATGACACTTTGTGGGCTATGGCCCTTCACTGATTTTGGGAAGGGGTCAAGAAGGGGTCTACCTAATTTACTGACCAGAGAAAAAGCGTACTACCGGACAAACTACTGATGCGATCGGGCTGAAATTTGGCAGGGAAGCTTATTTTAGGTGGTAGCTCCGATCCTCGAAGGAAATTTTCAAATAGGACCGGCGGTGATCATTTTTCGAGATCTCCGCCCCCGGTAGTCCGATTTGAAAATTTCCTTCGAGGATCGGTGCTACACGGTGTTATAAACTCAAAGGTGCTACCAACTAAAATAAGCTTCCCTGCCAAATTTCAGCACGGTCGCATCAGTAGTTTGTCTGGTAGGACGTTTTTTCTCTGGTCAGTGAATTAGAAACGCCCGTCAAGAAGTCGCTAGAAAATGGGTAACTTCCTCGTGAAGTGAGGTGGGTAACTTCCTCGTGAAGTGAGATGGGTAACTTCCTCGTGAAGTGAGGTGGGTATCTTTCTCGTGAAGTGATATGGGGTAACTTCCTCGTGAAATGGGGTAACTTCCTCGTGAAGTGGAATGGGGTAACTTCCTCGTGAAGTGAGATGGGTAACTTCCTCGTGAAGTGAGGTGGGTATCTTTCTCGTGAAGTTATATGGGGTAACTTCCTCGTGAAGTGGAATGGGGTAACTACCTCGTGAAGTGAGTTGGGTAACTTCCTCGTGAAGTGAGATGGGTAACTTCCTCGTGAAGTGAGATGGGTAACTTCCTCGTGAAGTTAAATGGGGTAACTTCCTCGTGAAGTGAAATGGGGTAACTTCCTCGTGAAGTGAGATGGGTAACTTCCTCGTGAAGTGAGGTGGGTATCTTTCTCGTGAAGTTATATGGGGTAACTTCCTCGTGAAGTGGAATGGGGTAACTACCTCGTGAAGTGAGTTGGGTAACTTCCTCGTGAAGTGAGATGGGTAACTTCCTCGTGAAGTTAAATGGGGTAACTTCCTCGTGAAGTTAAATGGGGTAACTTCCTCGTGAAGTGAAATGGGGTAACTTCCTCGTGAAGTGAGATGGGTAACTTCCTCGTGAAGTGATATGGGGTAACTTCCTCGTGAAGTGAAGTGGGGTAACTTAATCGTGAAGTGAAATGGGGTAACTTCCTATCGTGAAGTGAAATGGGGTAACTTCCTCGTGAAGTGATATCGGGTGGTAACTTCCTGGTAAGGAGGGAATTTAACTTCATAAAGGAAGATGGTCACTTCCTCATAAAGTAAATTGGTAACTTCCTCATGAACGAAGATGTTAACTTCCTTCATTTCTATTTAGGTCCCATCAGTCCATTAGGAAATGGAGTGATGGCTGTTAACTTCTTCATGAATATTTCATCATATTGGTTTAACTTCCTCATAATTCATAATAGACCAAGGTGGACCAAATAAAAATTTGGTTTTTTAGCTGGTTCAAACTTTTTTTCCCTAGTCTAGCTCAACCATCGATTTATATAAGTTACCTTATATAAGGTAACTTATATACATCGATGGCTCCAACATTGCCCTCCCATATCTATTGTGTATGTATAATATTCCCCCAAAATTGGCACTAAACATAAAATTTTTTTTTTTTTCTTAAATCCTCAAAATCTTGGCTTGATCTTGGCAAAACGAAAACTTGGCTCTAAAAATGTTGATTTTAAGGTTTTCGATGAAAAATAGCCTTAATATATTATGTTCTTTTTGATGTTTTTGACGAATTTTTGAAAATCCTGAGCCTGCCCACGCTTCCCAGTTTGGGAACTAGTGGTCAAAGTATTGATAAAATTGGTCCCAAATTGTGATCAAGGTAAAGGTAAAGAAAAACGAAAGAAAAATGAAACGATAGAAAAATATTTATTTAATAGTTTCGCGTTTTTTGAATTTCTGTCTGTCGTACTTCCATTTAGCGGCGATCCCTTTACACATCGAAATCAACTTAAGATCGTAATTGTCTTTGGTGGCGAAGGCATATTGGGCATTTATGATCTCCTTGGCAGTTTGGAAATATCCTCGTTGAATGTAACTCAAGGCAAGATAAAGGCGACATCTGGCTAGAAGAAACGGATCCTTTAGCCTCATCGCTAGCTTAAACTGCTGCATCGAAATTTTCCCGGCGATAACCGCGCAGTTCTCATCAGAGTCTCCAAGTGCGGAAAAAGCTCCTCCCAACGTCGAAAACCAAGCCATCGCATGATCAACTTCCCGCCTCTCCAAAGCCAGAAGTTCAACCATTTTCCCGCCTTTTTTATCCAAAGAGTATTCCTCGAAAAGGTGCATGTTCAACCTAAGGTAACTTCTATTCTTAAGGACTAAATCAAGAAATTTATTTCGTATGACGTCACTACACTGTATAAGCGTTAACAAATAAACCGCTATCAACGAGCTAAGTTTCACATCAACATTTTTCACGTCCAATTTACCACAGAGCTCGTAATTTTCGCCATCTTGAAACACGATTTCTTTACCGTCATCAATCACATATAAAGAACCAATCAAAATATTATTTCTATAAAGAAATATTTGGACAAATTTCATTGTAAATTTTTGCTTTAAACCGTGATAAGGAAACTGATAACACTTATAACCTCTACGTTGGTTATAAGTCAGTTGCAACTACTAGCGCTCATAGTGGAAATTAAACAAACCTTTTTAACAGAGAAAAAACACAAAGTAAACAACATTCAAAAACGTCAAGGTTTTTCGATGTAATTCATCTATTTAGTTCAAAATAACTTTTTTTTTGCAAAAAGGAACTAATTTGGTCGTTTTTAAATGACAGGATGTACATTGAAAAGAGGAACCACTTCTTTTAGTTCGCGTTTTATGAGATAGAATGCGCTCTTGTCGACTTTCGCAACCGAAAGCTTGAGGAGGGCGTTTTCCTATTTCGGCTTCGTTTGTTGTCATCGCTCTTCAATATTTCAACGATATTTTGTGTATAAAAACGCCGAAGTTTTATATAATTCGTAAGTTTAATTTATTATAAAATTTCATTTTAAGTTATTTTGGATTTAAAGCTTCGTTTTTTGTTATAATTTTATGTTTTCATCTTGTAAACAACTACCTGTTGATTTTGTGTTTATTTATAGAAATGTCGTTTTCCGTAATTCGTGGATGGAATAAGAGTTTATTGTTTATAATTATTATTTGTTAACTAATTAAAAAGTTTAAATTTAAAAATAGAAGCGGTGTGTAGTGGGGACAACAGGGCAAGCCTAAGGGCGTGCCTTTGCTCTAATTTACGGCCATTTATAAAGTAACGAATTGCTAATTGGAGTTGGTTTTATGACTTTCTCATGATGGATGGTGGTAACACCCCTTGAAGGATAGTCATTGGTACTTCCTCACGAAGTAAGGCGGTAACTTCCCATAAATTAAGGCAACTTCCTCATGAAGGGAGGTGCTAACTTCCTCACGAAGTAAGGCGGTAACTTCCTAGCGAAGTAAGGAGGTAACTTTCTCACGAACTAAGGTGGTAACTTCCTCACGAAGTAAGGTTGTTAGTAACTTCCTCACGAAGTAAGGTTATTAGTAACTTCCTCACGAAGTAAGGTAACAACCTTACTTTGGTACCAACAACTATAAAATACTACCAAGTAACTTCCTCACGAAGTAAGGTTGTAACTTTCTCATGAAGGGAGGTTCTTATTGCCTCATGAAGTAACGTGGTAACTTCCTCATGTAGGGAGGTGCTAACTTCCTCATGAAGGGAGGTGCTAACTTCCTCACGAAGTAACGTGGTAACTTCCTCATGGAGGGAGGTGCTAACTTCCTCGCGAAGTAAGGCGGTAACTTCCTCGCGATGTAAGATTGTAGTAACTTCCTCACGAAGTAAGGTTGTTAGTAACTTCCTCACGAAGTAAGGTTGTTAGTAACTTCCTCACGAAGTAAGGTTGTTAGTAACTTCCTCGCGAAGTAACGTTGTTAGTAACTACCTCACGAAGTAAGGTTGTTAGTAACTACCTCACGAAGTAAGGTTGTTAGTGACTTCCTCGCGAAGTAAGGTTGTTAGTAACTTCCTCGCGAAGTAAGGTTGTTAGTAAATTCCTCGCGAAGTAAGGTTGTTAGTAACTTCCTCGCCAAGTAAGGTTGTTAGTAACTTCCTCACGAAGTAAGGTTGTTTGTAACTTCCTCTAGAAGTAAGGTTGTTAGTAACTTCCTCACGAAGTAAGGTTGTTTGTAACTTCCTCTAGAAGTAAGGTTGTTAGTAACTTCCTCGCTAAGTAAGGTTGTTAGTAACTTCCTCAAGAAGTAAGGTTGTAACTTTCTCATGAAGGGTGGTTCTTATTGCCTCACGAAGTAAAGCGGTGACTTCCTCACGAAGTAAGGCGATAACTTCCTCGCAAAGTAAGGCCGAAACTTCCTCACGAACTTGGTGGCGACTTTGTCATGAAGGGAGGTTCTTATTGCCTCACGAAGTAACGTGGTAATTCCTCACGAAGTAAGGCGGTAACTTCCTCACGAAGTAAGGTTGTTACTAACTTCCTCAGGAAGTAAGGGAGTTAGTAACTTCCTCAGGAAGTAAGGAGGTTAGTAACTTCCTCAAGAAGTAAGGATGTTAGTAACTTACTCATTAAGGGAGCTTCTTATTTCCTCACGAAGTAAGGCGGTAACTTCCTCACGAAGTAAGGTTGTTAGTAACTTCCTCGCGAAGTAAGGTTGTTAGTAACTTCCTCGCGAAGTAAGGTTGTTAGTAACTTCCTCACGAGGTAAGGATGTTAGTAACTTCCTCACGAAGTAAGGCGGTTACTTCCTCACGAACTAATGTGGCAACTTCCTCACAAAGTAAGGTTGTAACTTTCTCATGAAGGGAGCTTCTTATTGCCTCACGAAGTAACGTGATAACTTCCTCACGAAGTAAGGCGGTAACGTCCTCATGAAGTAAGGTTGTTAGTAACTTCCTCAGGAAGTATGGATGTTAGTAACTTCCTCATTAAGGGAGCTTCTTATTGCCTCACAAAGTAAGGCGGTAACTTCCTCACGAGGTAAGGATGATAGTAACTTCCTCATTAAGGGAGCTTCTTATTGCCTCACGAAGTAAAGTGGTAACTTCCTCGAGAAATAAGGCGGCAACTTCCTCATGAAGTAAGGCGGTAACTTCCTCACGAAGTTAGGTTGTTAGTAACTTCCTCACGAAGTAATGTTGTTAGTAACTTCCTCATTAAGGGAGCTTCTTATTGCCTCACAAAGTAAAGTGGTAACTTCCTCGCGAAGTAAGGCGGCAACTTCCTCACAAGGTACGTGGTAACTTCCTAGCGAAGTAAGGCGGTAACTTCCTCACGAAGTAAGGCTGTTAGTAACTTCCTCACGAAGTATGGTTGTAACTTTCTCATGAAGGGAGGTTCGTATTTCTCACGAAGTAACGTGGTAACTTCCTCATGGAGGGAGGTGCTAACTTCCTCACAAAGTAAAGCGGTACTTCCTCACGAAGTAAAGTTGTTAGTATTCCTCGCGAAGTAAGGCTGTAACTTCCTCACGAACTAAGGTGGGAAGTATTAAAATGCATGATTTTTGCATTAGAATTGCAAGATTGGGAGTATCAAAAGGCAAGACAATAACTTCCTCACGAATTAATGTGATAACTTCCTCGTTAAGGAATGTGATAACTTCCTCGTGAAAGATAATAACTTCTTCACGATGGAAAATGAGATTTTTGATTACCATACACTAATTTTTCCCCCCTTTTTTTCTAGCTTGATGTAACCTTAGAATGTCTGATATTTTCGATCAAGATTCGACTACTGAAGACATTATTCAAATCCCGAGGCCTTTCGGCGAATTCACCGATGACGACCGTGTTGCTTGGATGAAAAATCCCGTTTACAAAACCCATCGGCTTAAAGGAGACTTCACTTTATTCTACGCGACGATCGCAGTCTGTACGGTCCTCGGATTCACTCTTTTTCTACTCAACATCTTCTTCTGTTGGTGTTCCAAGCATAAAGATTACTGGAGGGACTCAAACACCGGTGAGTTCAACTCATGAAGACCTTTTAAGATCAATTTTTTTCAGGAAATCGTTGGATTTTCGCCATTTGGACAAAGACGCCGTATCAACAGCCAGCCTTTAGATCTGACGGAGTTAGAGGAGACATCGAAAAGCCCGCGCTCCTACCCAAGTCTACGATACTTCTGAAGCGGAGCAGTACGGAGGATACCCCCGAGACGACTATCTA
>JAGWEN010001786.1:0-12757 GCA_018703685.1 Orius laevigatus | reverse complement strand
ATTTTGTTCCTTTGTTTTTGCTACTACATAACCTGTGATTTCTTGTCATGCTATTTAAATAAAACTAAATCTTTTAAATAATTTTTTTTCTTTAATTTTATCCTATTATATCCTATTACAATATTTTGCGAAAATGCGAAATTTTTATAAATAGATCTCAAAGCTCAAAATTTAAAAAGAGCTCTTTCCTAAGGATCTATGGAACCCTAATGTGGAAAGGATACTTAAGGCTATCAATTCTTGCAAACAAATAGTAATTTAACTTTACGTTGCTTACGTTTCTTAAATCAACTTTTTTTGAACTGATGCAAAACATTTCTTCCTTGCTTTGGCAATAGAAAGCCTATAAATTTACGACCCCGTGAATGGAACACTAAAAAATGTAAGTAAAAACAAAAAAAAGTCGAACAAAAATCTCAAGGTTCGAGAAATCCAAACAAGCGAATGGACCTAGCGGCGAATGCTTAAAGGGAAAAAAATCTTTCAACGCGAATTTATAACGATTCACATTTAGAAAAATGATTTGGAATCTATGAATTCTCTAGATTATCTGCCATAGAAAACATTTTTGAATTTTATGAACGGTATTCAGACCTAGGTTGGCAACCCTGCTATGCTCCTTAAGCGATAACCAAGGTTGGTAGACCTACGTGGATCTTTAGGTTGGCAACCCTGAATGCTCATTTAAAGAGGGTTTTCCACTACTAGGTGATAGTGGTGTTTTCCCATTGGAAAAGTCCATTTTAGGTATATTGGGTTCAATTTGAAGACCGCCCACCTTGAACCCTGGACCCCGATGATGAACGCCGTATCGCAATGTTTGGAATTAGAGCCTTAGCAAGCACGGCCATCACGACGCTTGATATTTTTCTTAAGTTAATTTTTTTTCCAAGGATCTCAGCACTTACAAAGGCTAAATTAAGTTAGAAGGTATATTTACCTGATTGTAAAGAGTACGTCACTTTAGCATTAAGGCCATGATCTTTGTCGACAGCATTCAAAGAAAGAACGGTCGTGCCAGGAGGTGAAGTTTCGAAAACTCGTCCTTGCATGATAGAAACACTGAATTCGGGAGCATGATCGTTGGCGTCGCTCACATTAATTAAGACCCGAGCGAAATTCCTCTTCGCCGGAGTAGCTTGATCTTTCACCATCACAGTAAGGATATGTTCCGAAATCGTTTCCCTAAAAAAGGTTGCAAAATAAGTCATTTTTTCAATATCTATACCTATCAAGAGGTTTGGCAACAGAAAGAGAGCCGGTGTAGTAATCAACTTTGAAGAGTGTCAGCGAAGAGGGGCTTTGCGCTGAATACAAACTATAGACAACTTTACTATCTTGATCCGCATCTGTGGCAGATAATTTAAGAACTTCTGATCCTGGAGATAAGCTTTCCGAGATATTCGCTGAATATAATGATTTAGAAAATACAGGGCGATGTTCATTGATGTCAACCACAGATACATAAACCTAGAAAATTTGATTATTTAGCATAAATTGATATTTTTTTTGTACATTTGTAAGTGTAGTGTTGATCCCATCGGTTACACTGATTGTTAGGTTGTATTTGGACTGAAGTTCCCAGTCGAGCGGCTTGGCGATGAGGATGCTTCCTTCTTCTCCGACTATGGTGAACTCCGATCTTGGGTCTCCATCTTGAAAAAGATATTTTAAAGAAGGAAACAGGAAAAGATATAAATACCTATTATTTTGTACCAAAGGGCGTCATTATCTTCGTCTTCACACTGCATTAAGGTTACTAAGAATCCGACGGCGTCGCTTTCGTGAACGGAAACTTGCTGATCTTTTGCTGGACAGTTTGGTGAATGTTTGGAGTCTTCGGGAAGAGGAAGGACTTGGACAGAAACTTTGGCGTTGGAGGATCTGTTTGGGTTGCCATGGTCTGTAGCTCTTACCTAAGAAAGCATTTAGTTAGTGTTTTTGACCAGTTTTAGGGTACAAAACAAGAATCTGAAGTCGGATTTGGGATATAAAAATATTTTTTTCGACCTCATCAAATGGGGGACCCTTCTTCACTTTTTCGACTTGAAAATTTTTATTTTTTGATTTCATCCAAAATGTGGTTTTTGACAGATTTTGGGGTGAAAAACAAGAATCTGAAGTCGGTTTCGGGATATGAAAACATTTTTTTCGACCTCACCAAAGGGGGGACCCTTCTTCACTTTTTTGACTTGAAAATTTTTATTTTTTGATTTCATCCAAAATGTGGTTTTTGGCCGATTTTGGGGTGAAAAACAATAATCTGAAGTCGTTTTCGGGATACAAAAACATTTTCCGACTTCACCAAAGGGGGACCCTTTTCACTTTTTTGACTTGAAAATGGTTATTTTAAAACATTGTAAATACTCACAAATAAATCATATTCCTCGCCATGTTGAAATGAACTCGTAGAATAGATTTCGCCAGTCGTAGGGTGGATTTTGAATTTTCTCTTCCCTCTCCCAGACATTATTTCATAAAATACGACACTGTTTTTACCAAAATCGTTATCCACAGCAATCACCTAAAACAAATAAAATAATAAGAAACGAAAATAATGGAATTTTAACATCATGTAAACCTAAATTTATGCCATGACAGAGTGATTTTAAATCAAATTATACACCTATAAAGGGAGAGAGAAAAAAATAATTAAAATTAAAACCAGCATAGGGTGTTTTTATTTTTATTCTTATTTATTTACACCTCAATTCCCTGTAAATTACAATAACTCATTATTGAATAAAAAAAAACCGAACCTGGCATTATAAATAAAATTAATTAATATTAAGGGGGTTAAAATTCGGAAAAAAATATGCATAGGTAAAATAAAATATAAAATACTCCCCACATACACTACCCTCCATCCTTCCCCCACCTCCCCATTCCACAACAAAAACAAGGAAAAGGGTTAAAATCCACCAAGAATTTATCTCGTCGGGAAATGGTAAACTTGAGCTAAAAGGGTCTTTCTGTTAAAAAGGGGCCAGTCTACCTACGACGAACAATGACCTCCACAGCCCTCCTAAAACTACAAAACAACATCTGGGATTTCCATGCTTTTGAAAACCGCCAGTTTTCTCATAAAAATGACTAACAACAAAATAAAACGTGCAGAGTATTCAATTCAGAACAATTTTTAAGCTCCTTAGGTTCACTGTGAGCGGGGGAGGCTCAGCGGAGGAATCTCAGCACTTACAATATTTTTTTGGCTTCAAATGGAATTTTTTTAAACGGCTTGAGATTGTAACGATCATAAATAGGGGTTCTCTGTAAGTGCTGAGATCCTCGGAAGAAGTAGATTGAAGAAGAAAAAAAAAACCTGAATTTTATGAATTTTAAGGTAAAAGGGCACCTAAAAAAAAAAAAAACAGTCGGCCACCATGTATCGAAATCCGATTTCGAATCGTGTTTTTTAGACCCTCCAAAGGGTTCTGCGGCTTACGTGCACCCCTCCCCTTCTCAGCAGTCATGACATGAGCGTCCAAAGGCTTTCAAAAAAGAAAAATGATCCCATATTTCTCGAAACTATAACGGAAATCTTCCGTTTGAGTTGTCGAACTTCAATAATTTGAACATAATTTATAAAAGAGAAACAATAATCTTACCCTGAAAAGCTTTTCCCCGGCGTCATTTTCGGGGAAACTTTCCCATGTTCCATTCACAAGTTGGATTTCCTGGCCAATATCAGTTTCGCCCGAGTTCGTCTGGAAAATAAATCAACAACAAAATTAAAAAGGGCGGGCGGTAAAAATAAAGTTTTTTAAATGTAGAAGTCTTAAAAGTTTTCATTAATATTGAAAAACTGACCTGAATCAATGGGGCTTCGTGATGCCTCGTTTCTGGGATATGCACGGAATAGAAGTTATATTGAAATTGAGGGCTGTTGTCATTTTCATCGTCAACAGTAATTACTACTCGGGTCGTGCTAGACAACGGAGGAGCTCCATCATCCGTGACAGTCACCTGAATAAAAAAGAATTAAATAAATAAAAGAAAATTAATATAATTAATACAGTAAGCCTGGGGGTTGAAAAAATAAGGTATTTTGTTTCCCTACCGGAATGTGCAAGGGATGGTCCCCTGTCCCGAAACGAAACCAGTGCCGTTTGGCCTCAGGAGCGGTTTTAATGTGATTTTTTTCGTTTTTTCGCCAATATCTCAAAAACCGTAGGTCGTAGGCGAAATAATTATTAGTACAAAATTAAAGAGTATTGAATTTTCTACAATTTTGACCTAACACGATTTTTTGTAGGACCAAACGTATCTGAGCTACGAGGTGGCAAAAAAAGGGGGTTTTCTATTTTGACCTCTAAAAGAGGGAAGACGTCATCTAATCAAAAAAGTTTACTTAATTAAAGTTGCAGAGAATTGAATTACCTTTTAAAAACAACTCTCAAAAAGTAATTAACGATCAATAGGCAGAGGTGGGGGTAAATTTCACAAAATTAAAAAAAAATTCATTCAAAAATTGAAATTTCAAAAAATTTTATAAAAACAAAATTAAAGCTTATAAAATTTCCTACAAATTTGATTTTCTAAAATTTTTTGTAGGACCAAACGTTTCTGAGCTACGAGGCGATATAAAAGCAGGATTGTAAAAAAGTCGGAAAAAAGCAGGGAAGGCGTTATCTAGTCAAAAAAGTGTACTAAGTAAACGTTGTAGAGAATTTAATTTCCATTTGAAATCAACTATCGAGAAGCAATTAACGATCAACAGGAAGGGGAGGGGGTAAATTAAAAACAATTTTTTTTTTACTCGAGAAGACCTTGTCGCCTCGTAGCTCAGAAACGTTTGGTCCTACAAAAAATCATACTTGATCAAACTTGTAGCAGATTTAATAACCTTTAATTTCGTTTTTATAAAAATTTTTGAAATTTGAATTTTTAAATCTTTTGTTATTGAAATTGTTTTTCAAAAAAAATTTCGATTCCTTCTCTCCTCGATTCCCTCTCATCTAAAGACTAGCGTGTCCGACTCACTCAATCCAGCTCTCATTTAGGAGCCCCCTACACGCTACCGAATAATCTAATTGCTTGCCCATTTTATTCTTTATTTGTGGATAAAACTAGTTCTAAATCATTCTACATAGTTTTCGCTTGAATTTTTCGGAACACGCATCCGTTATCTTAACCGTAAAGAAAAATATGTAAATTATAAGACGTCATGAAAAGGGGAAAAATAATATAAAAAAGAATAATAAAAAAGTTTCGCGAAATGTCATCGAAAGTTTACCACTTGATGAACGTATTCTTCTCAATCATTCATGATTTTTCATCTCCTCATATCGAATTCTATAAAAAGAGGAAAAATCAAACTTTCGTACAATTGCCTCCTATTTTCCATAAACATTGATTTTTTTCCCCGGAAGTCCCACTCAGGAAACACGAAGTGCGTAAAGTTCAATATTTGTAAGGTTTCTTGACGACTTTTAGTGGCTGTCGTTAAAACAAAGGGTAGAAAATAATTTGAAAAGAAAGAAACCTTGATACTTTTTAACCAAATAGAACTTTTAAAAAACTGAGAAAAAGATGGGGTGTTTTCAAAAATGAAAAAAAATTGAATTTTTCTCATTTTTTTAACATTTGGAGCCAAAATCAAACAGTTATTCGAAGAGAGAAACGTCATAACCATGAAGTATTACCCCACCCACCAAAATGGCACTGCCCAGTGTTGCCAGTTTGGACGATTTGTCCAAAATTGGGGTACCTACTTTGTTAACTTTGTATTACCGTCGGATTCGGGTTTTTGGGGGAAGGTCTTCCAGCCCCCTAGGGTCAAACTGACTTTTGATCTTTGCCGGACATGACTTTGTCTGTGGTGCCGGCCGTCCGGCCGTCCGTCGCCTTTTTTTTCCGGAACACTTCACGGCCACAATTTTCATACGATTTTCACGAAATTTTCACACCATCTTCCTTTCGTGGTTATCTTGAAAGTGACGAGAGCGATTTTTGAAATTCGACAAAATGGCGGAGATACGTCTGTCTAAAGTTTGCAAAAAATGTGCTACGGGCTTTCTACCGGTCCTTCACCAAATTTTAACCAAATAATCTTCACGTGATCCCGATTAAATTTCATTAACTAATTAGGTAATTAATTATGTAATTAGGTAATTATGACTAATTAACTTAATTTTCCCATTTTCATAAAATTATCACCAAATTCAAGTTATGATTGAAAAAAAAATTTTTTTTCAAAAATTAATTAATTAATTAATTAACTAATTAGGTAATTATATTGAGTTCGAGTGAAATTAGTCTCATTTTCATAAAATTATCACCAAATTCAAGTTAAGATTGATAAAAATTAATTAATTAATTAATTAACTAATTAGGTAATTATATTGAGTTTGAGTAAATTTAGTCCCATTTTCATAAAATTATCACCAAATTCAAGATATTATTGAAAAAAAATTTTTTTTTTTTTTCAAAATTAATTAATTATTTAGGTAATTATATTGAGTTCACCAAATTCAAGTTATGATTGAAAAAAAAATTCTCAAAAATCAATTAATTAATTAACTAATTAGGTAATTATAATGTGTTTGAGTGAAATTAGTCCCATTTTCATAAAATTATCACCAAATTCAAGTTATGTTAGAAAAAAAGGATTCATTTCCCCCGAAATTTATGGATCCCCCGAAATCTGTAGACCTTTGAGATAGTTCGTGTCTCTGGGCAAGCTCCAGGACCAATACTTGGACCTAATCTGGCAACACATCCCTTTGACCCTTTGACATTGTTGCCCTCCCAAAAATGGCGATTTAGTGGAAGTCTATGCACTTTTTTCAAGCTATTCCATTGTTTTGGTGTCACAAATTGTAATTTTAATCGTTCGGAGTTTGAATGGGGGTTGAAGGGGCCGGGAATGCTTGGGAATAAAGGAATTTGCGTTGCATTTTGTACGAGAAACCACCTCGACCAAAACAATAGAATATTTAGAACTAATTTAGGTAACTATTAGGATGGCCAAATTGATTTATGTACCCACTTACATGGTCGCCCCCAAACGGAGGGGCTATATTTCGGCCGGGCGAACAAAGGGACCACCCCCGGGGCTCCGGGGCCCTTCAATCACGGCAAAACTTCTCAGTTAACTTTTTAAATCTTGTCTTTTCCGGTTCCACTTTTGACGTCTGACACATTTCGAGATTCTCGTCCCCTTTTAAACAATAAGCACGTATTGATTTTGAGAGAAAATATTATTTTTGCTCTCTACGGCCTTCGAAAAACTTCAGCAACCTGGAAAAGTTGTACACCATGTGCTAAATGTACGTCAAAATATTGTATTTCTACTCGAATCGGATATTTTTCTGCGTTGAAAAACTGTCAGATAAACAGAGAAACAGCTTTCATTCATTCTTATGACGGGAGAATAAACCAACCATTTCCCCTAATTTTATATGATATTCTTTGTTTGTTTCCTGGATCAACATTTCAGTTTTAGGTCTTTTTTTCCCCCTCCCTCACAGACCGATTTATTAAAAGGCTCCATCCCGGGGTTCAACGGTGAAATGTGTCCTGGAGGATTTTCACGTTCATATTAATTTAGGGCGACACGTTTTCAAATTATAATTTAATCAAATTCACTTCCTGAATTATCAAAAAAGAAATAAAACGTTAAACAACCTCCTTTTTCAGGTGAAAAAATTTCCTACAAGAGACGTAAATAAGGCGTTTCTATCCATATTTTCACGTTTTTAAGCGTATTTTAGAATAAAAATGACGTAATTTTTTTTACACCTGAATTTGGAACATTTAATGGATCATATCTCATCGTCGAACTCCCGATAATCCGAGCTTATAGTCGGGCTCCCGATAATCCGACCTTATAGTCGAGCTCCCGATAATCCGAGCTTATAGTAGGGTTCCCGATAATCCGACCTTATCGTCGGATTCCCGATCGTCGGATTCCCGATAATCCGACCTTATCGTCGGACTCCCGATAATCCGACCTTATCGTCGGACTCCCGATAATCCGAGCTTATAGTCGGACTCCCGATAATCCGAGCTTATAGTCGGACTCCCGATAATCCGACCTTATCGTCGGACTCCCGATAATCCGACCTTATCGTCGGACTCCCGATAATCCGACCTTATCGTCGGACTCCCGATAATCCGACCTTATCGTCGGATTCCCGATCGTCGGATTCCCGATAATCCGACCTTATCGTCGGATTCCCGATAATCCGACCTTATCGTCGGATTCCCGATAATCCGACCTTATCGTCGGACTCCCGATAATCCGACCTTATCGTCGGACTCCCGATAATCCGACCTTATCGTCGGACTCCCGATAATCCGACCTTATCGTCGGACTCCCGATAATCCGACCTTATCGTCGGACTCCCGATAATCCGACCTTATCGTCGGACTCCCGATAATCCGACCTTATCGTCGGACTCCCGATAATCCGACCTTATCGTCGGATTCCCGATAATCCGACCTTATCGTCGGATTCCCGATAATCCGACCTTATCGTCGGATTCCCTATAATCCGACCTTATCGTCGGATTCCCTATAATCCGACCTTATCGTCGGACTAACGATAATCCGACCTTATAGTCGGACTCCCGATAATCCGACCTTATCGTCGGACTCCCGATAATCCGACCTTATCGTCGGACTCCCGATAATCCGACCGTATCGTCGGCCTGGGACAGCACGAAGCGACTCCCACTCGAGCGAGATTTTACCTCTGAAATATCTTAGGCTCCAATAAAGATGGCCCAACAAGTCATGTCCGATAAAGACCACAGGTCGTTTTGACCTTGCGACCCCTCCTTGACCCATTTTCCCAAACTTCAAGTGCAATACCTCTATGTTGAGGAAGTTAAAAAAAGACTAAAATATTCAACCAACCTCGAGAATATGTTCTGCTTGATGTTCTCTGTCGAGTTTTCTTCCGGTTGTAGATATCACGCCTGAAACGTCAAGTTTTTGTGTTATTTGGAAAAGGAGAGAAAAAAAAAAATCGTTATTTGAGTGAAATTACCTGAGTGCGTGTCTATCGAGAAAAGGCTTTCTGGATTCCCCGATGTGATGCGATACGTAATTGTGATTGAATCTGGATCAAAAACAGTCAATTGTAGGATGGGAGTGCCAGGGATGGAATTTTCTTTGATGTGCGGATAGTAAACTGGATCCGTTGTGAGTGGAACGTTATCATTGACGTTCTTCACTTCTATGTAGACCTGAAATTAAAAATAAGTTAAACCAAAAGTAAAAAAGACATCAAAATATGAAAGAAGACTTATTCCGTTTTTAATCATTCGTTTAAATTGCTTCAGAAGAAGGAAAAGGGGAAAAAAATTTATTTGAATAAAGTATAAAAAAAAGGATTAAATGAATAAACCGAAGAAAAGGTGGAGAGAAAAAAAAGGCCTCTTTACATGTTCGACTAGGGCGAGGCTTCGTGTTAACAGTAGCGAGGGTGTCTAGGTTTTGCCCTATTTTATAGGAACGCTCAACCCTGGTTAGGTTGGTCGATCCTTGTGTTTCCAACTTCCTCAACTTCAATTACAGATAAACAATTATTGAATCGCCGCTATTTAAACGTTTATTGATAAATAAGGTGTAGAACCGACATGGAAGGAATATTTTATTTTAAATGGAACAGGATTTTTAAAGCGTTGTTAAATTTTTTTCAAAACAGAGACCATGTAGAACGAAATTAACATAATAATTGCATTATTCGAGTTACCGGCGAGCTACGAGTACAAAATTTCTGGATGAATTTTAAAATGGGTTGGTTTAGAGAAGTTTTTCAGGCCTTAAAATTTTAAAGGGAGCCTCCAAGAGGGAGAGGTGATGGGAGGGTCCGGGAGATAAGGGGAGGTGGTGGGAGGGTAAAGGAGAGCAATGGAGGTGGTGGGAGGGTAAAGGAGAGTAGGGGAGGTGTTGGGAGGGTAAAGGAGAGTAGGGGAGGTGGTGGGAGGGTCCAGGAGAGCAGGGGAGGTGGTGGGAGGGTAAAGGAGAGTAGGGGAGGTGGTGGGAGGGTAAAGGCGAGTAGGGGAGGTGGTGGGAGTGTCCGGGAGGTGGTGGGAGGGTAAAGGAGAGTAGGGTAGGTGGTGGGAGGTGTCCGGGAGGTGGTGGGTAAGGAGAGTAGGGGAGGTGGTGGGAGGGTCCAGGAGAGCAGGGGAGGAGGTGGGAGGGTAAAGGAAAGTAGGGGAGGTAGTGGGAAAGTAAAGGCGAGTAGGGTAGGTGGTGGGAGTGTCCGGGAGGTGGTGGGAGGGTAAAGGAGAGTAGGGTAGGTGGTGGGAGTGTCCGGGAGGTGGTGGGAGGGTAAAGGAGAGTAGGGTAGGTGGTGGGAGTGTCCGGGAGGTGGTGGGAGGGTAAAGGAGAGTAGGGTAGGTGGTGGGAGGGTCCGGGAGGTGGTGGGAGGGTAAAGGAGAGTAGGGTAGGTGGGGGAGTGTCCTGAGGTGGTGGGAGGGTAAAGGAGAGTAGGTAGGTGGTGGGAGTGTCCGGGAGGTGGTGGGAGGGTAAAGGAGAGTAGGGTAGGTGGTGGAGTGTCCGGGAGGTGGTGGGAGGGTAAAGGAGAGTAGGATAGGTGGTAGGAGTGTCGGGAGGTGGTAGGAGGGTAAAGGAGAGTAGGGGAGGTCGTGGAGGGTTCAGGAGAGCAGGGGAGGAGGTGGGAGGGTAAGGAGAGTAGGGAGGTAGTGGGAGAGTAAAGGCGAGTAGGGTAGGTGGTGGGAGTGTCCGGGGAGGTGTGTGGGAGGGTAAAGGAGAGTAGAGTAGGTGGTGGGAGTGTCCGGAGGTGGTGGGGAGGGTAAAGGAGAGTAGGGTAGGTGGTGGGAGTGTCCGGGAGGTGGTGGGAGGGTAAAGGAGAGTAGGGTAGGTGTAGGAGTGTCCGGGAGGTGGTGGGAGGGTAAAGGAGTAGTAGGGTAGGTGGTGGGAGTGTCCGGGAGGTGGTGGGAGGGTAAAGGAGAGAAGGTTAGGTGTTGGGAGGGTAAAGGAGAGTAGGGGAGTGGTGGGAGGCTAAAGAAGAGTATAGGTGGGAGGTTTAAGGAGAGTGGAGGTGGAAGGGTAACGGAGAGTAGAGGTGGGAGGGTAAAGGAGAGTAGAGGTGGGAGGGTAAAGGAGAGTGGGGTAGGTGTTGGGTGGGTAAAGGAGAGTAGGGGAGGTGGTGGGAGTGTCCTGGAGGTGGTGGGAGGGTAAAGGAGAGTAGGGTAGGTGGTGGGAGTGTCCGGGAGGTGGTGGGAGGGTAAAGGAGAGTAGGGTAGGTGGTGGGAGTGTCCGGGAGGTGGTGGGAGGGTAAAGGAGAGTAGGATAGGTGGTAGGAGTGTCCGGGAGGTGGTAGGAGGGTAAAGGAGAGTAGGGGAGGTCGTGGGAGGGTTCAGGAGAGCAGGGGAGGAGGTGGGAGGGTAAAGGAGAGTAGGGGAGATAGTGGGAGAGTAAAGGCGAGTAGGGTAGGTGGTGGGAGTGTCCGGGAGGTGGTGGGAGGGTAAAGGAGAGTAGAGTAGGTGGTGGGAGTGTCCGGGAGGTGGTGGGAGGGTAAAGGAGAGTAGGGTAGGTGGTGGGAGTGTCCGGGAGGTGGTGGGAGGGTAAAGGAGAGTAGGGTAGGTGGTAGGAGTGTCCGGGAGGTGGTGGGAGGGTAAAGGAGAGTAGGGTAGGTGGTGGGAGTGTCCGGGAGGTGGTGGGAGGGTAAAGGAGAGAAGGTTAGGTGTTGGGAGGGTAAAGGAGAGTAGGGGAGTGGTGGGAGGCTAAAGAAGAGTATAGGTGGGAGGTTTAAGGAGAGTGGAGGTGGAAGGGTAACGGAGAGTAGAGGTGGGAGGGTAAAGGAGAGTAGAGGTGGGAGGGTAAAGGAGAGTGGGGTAGGTGTTGGGTGGGTAAAGGAGAGTAGGGGAGGTGGTGGGAGGGTAAAGTAGAGTAGAGGAGGTGGTGGGAGGGTAAAGGAGAGTAATGGTGGGAGGGTAAAGAAGAGTAGGGGAGGTGGTGGGAGAGTAAAGGAGAGTAGGAGAGAGTCCAAGTGGGTAGAGGAGATAGTGGAGGGGGGGTCGCAGGAGAGGTGGTGGGAGAGTCCAGGAGAGTAGGGGAGGTAGTGGGAGGGTCCAGGAGAGTAGGGGAGGTTGTGGGAGGGTCCAGTAGTAAGGGGAACTCCCAAAACGGGGACTTCCTCAATTCGGTAAAAATCGGTGGTTACCAAACTCACCATTTTTGGTGGGCCGGAACACAGCCGCGTTCTTAGCCCCAACCTCCTAAAGCCCTACCCTGTATTTCGTGAAAATTTCTTCATTTTGACTTTGTGTGAGGCCTTTTTCAATGATTAAACCGACTTGTATGTCATCAGAAACTTTTAGAGGCGAAAAACTGACTTTTTTTAGTGTCCACCATATACTTTATAGCTCGTATAAAATTTCGTTTTTCACTGGGTTCGCTACTACTTTTATCGAATATGGACACTAGATACATCGAAATTAGGTGGTCAAGGTTTGATGCTCAGGAAGTGTAAGAAAATACGTAATAGTAAAATCGCCAAGAAAATAGACTATAGCTAGGAAAATACCAATCGCAGGTCCTGAAAACGCTCCAATTTCGCTCTATTTCATTATTTTTGACAAAGTATCAACGAGAATCGAAGCATTTTCATATGCAATGTTTCTTCTTACGAGGCACTCCCGTCCCAATTTTCGACCCCTTCATTAGTACAACGAAGTAATACAGAATAGAGAAACATGGAGAGCTATAATTTCGTTTTATTTAGTATTATTGACATCAAAATGCGCTTCCATCAACATTTTCTATCCATTATTTGTTA
>JAGWEN010001785.1:0-12894 GCA_018703685.1 Orius laevigatus | reverse complement strand
TTTCGACGTGTCGGGTGAAGTTACGCCGAAAATCCAGAAGGTCTTGGAGAGTCGCCTTGACGATCGAAGTGTTGTTGCGCACTTGATCCTCCATGACTCTTAGCACGGTCAGGAACTGTTTGCGGTCATGACTCATGTCTTCATTTTGACCTGCCAGAGTTTTCATACTTTCCTTTAGTTCTTCTATTTGGTCGTCCGTAGCCAGCCCGATGGCCTTATGGACGCCGTACCCTATTATATCTACAAATCCGCGCGGTTTGCGTACGTGTGGAAACATGTGTATTAAGTTCTTAGTGACCGAAAGAAGTGCAGTGACACTCTTACCGACATTTGTGTATTCAGCAAGAAAACTTTCGTGTAATCGAGCAAGTTCGTGGGTTGTGAACGACGTCCGTAGGTCTTCAGCCAGATCATGTATATGCTGCAGGTCACTTAGAAAGCCAGCAAACGGAATTTGCAGCGCAATGGTCCATTTGCTGTCAGTAACTATGAGCGGAGGTAATCTCTCGACAAATACACCAGACGGATATTCCTCGGCACCCGAAGGACAGCAACAAAACAGAACAACAAGGTACACACAGATGATCTTCATTGTGAATAGTGCACAGAAAGTTGGTTTAATGTTTCTCTAGTGAGTTGAAAAATCGAAATGACGAAAAATTGTTTGTGTATAATAAGAAAAAAATTAGGATTGCTTGTGTAACCATAAAAATAAGTAGTATAAATGAAGTAGCATCTAAAAATAAAGAAAAGGGTAAAATAGAACCATGATATAGATTGGTTAAAAGTGTAAAATACAAATAATATGTCACTTGGGTTTGTTGTGTAACGTGAGCGCCGCCCCGAAGAGGCTTACGCTGCACAAATCACTAGGTCAGTCGTCTTTCTCTCCTCCGGTAGACATACTTTTCTTTCACGTCTTTAAATTTCAAATTCAATTCATATTACAAAAAAAAAATTTTTTTCCTTCTCTTTTCAAAAAAAAATTTTTTTTCACCGGAGGGGGGGATGATGTAGGGAAAATTCCCTACTTAAAGATTCCATAAAAGAGGGGAGTATTGTTCCCCCACCAAAAAGCGAATAAAGAAAGAGTTGTAATTGAGAGTCCAAGAAGAGACGTTCCTTTTTAGTCCGCCCCCCTCTCGATCTGTTAATATACACAATAAAACTATTTTGCCTAAGTGCTACCGTTATCTTTTTAAAACCCAAAAATACTGAACCCAGCAACGCTACAGAAAGCAGGCTTTGAGTCGATTTTCCTCCTCGATAATAATTTTACGTGTAGGTTTTCCACGAAACGGTAAAGGAACCGATGTTAGTTTATTTAATGATTAAGTTTAGCGTGTAACATGATCGGAGAAGAGAGGTTCCACTAATTAGATTAGATTCTACCCTCATAGGCACCCCCTCCCTCCCAACAGCCTCCTTATACAGAAACCACCCCCTTCCCATCTACGCCATGTTTGTTCCAATTATGTAAATCTTATTCTCCGAGGCTTCAACCCCCTCGTACTTGTTTCAGAAACGCATTAGGAAAACGTTCAAACTTATTTTAGTTCAAACTATACGTGATTGGCATAGGCATGGTCCCATCAAAGTATGAAAAGTTCCAACTGTGATTTTTATTTTAAAGAAAGTTTGTTTTTTTCTACCCCGAAACCACCCAAGAGGGAAAAGGCTCAAGTTTTAAGCTCCTTTTGTTGTCCGGATAAAAGTCTAGTCTGAGACGAATAGACCTTATCTTTATGTCAAAGAGTTGTTTTGATAGCACTTTTATTGACTCTTTTCGTGATAACTCAAGTTTTGTAAAAAGGGTTCCCAAGCAGAGAAAGTTAAATTTTTTGTTTGTTTATAAAAGTAAATTTTTTTTTTCTTTCTCAAAAAAGGGAAAATATGGGAATATATAAAAAAAATCAAGCGGAATAAATATCCGAAGCTAATTCTATCTCTACGGATTTTTTCCCCCTTCTCTCATCCTATAAACCGTCATAACACCATTTCGACGCTTTTGAATATTCCAGTGAAATCGTCCATTTTTTTTTGTTCTGTATTTCTGTTGTTCGTATTGGAAAGCCAACTGGATATTTATTTTAATTTTTTTTTTCCTAGAATTAAAATATTTGAAACAAATTTTTTTTAAGTATTACTATAATTTTTTTTTATTATTTCATTATATTATCCTTCTATAGGTGGCCCACATATCCATCCATAGGTGGTCTCCACATCCAACCATTGGTGGCCTCCACATCCATCTATAGGTGACCCCACATCCATCTATAAGGTGGCCCACACATCTTAGTTCATCCTCCAGACCAGACCTTTTTTTGCTATATTTCTTTTTATCACAAAGCTTCAAGTTTTAGCTCTTGCGAAATACAATTCAGAAATGGTTCTTGAATTGGTGAGGGTGAACAAAATTGAGATTAAATGGGGAGCACCGAAATTTTGAGGTGGATTAATGAAATAAAAGGGGGTTTTAAACGTGGTTTTACGTGAGCGGCTCTGGGAGTCGACTATATCGCCTCAAAGGTGTGAACACGTCGACGCGTACGGGTGTAATTGAGGATCCCCTTGGGCACTCCCGCTTCACTTGCGGCGAACTCCCTTTTATATGCAGACAAACACGTGGTAGCCACGGCGCACGCACATTTTCCCACACCTCGGCCGCCCCGTCTAGCCCACGAATCACCCAACCAAACAAAAGGATAAATCATCGATTTGTAACCTTTATCTTCCTTATTGGAACATCAAGAAGATGATTTGTTCCCTTTCAGATATAAAACACTCCCATTACTTTAAGATTACATAAAAACAACGCAATTTTAACTAATTTTTTCTTTTAAACTATCTTTTCATCATTCATATTTTATGAAGTTAATAATATAACCTGAGGACAAATTGACAAGATCGATGAACATTAAAATCCTTATTTTTGAATAATTTTTACCACGCTTTCTCCAAATGAAGGTTTCAGGGTCGTGACCCGTTGTGTTCGAAATCTCGGGACGAATATGGGAATAAAATTTTTCATCGTTTAGTAAGTTTAAAGTTCATCGACCCAGGCCTTTTTTTTTTAAGGTTTTTTTTTTTGTTCCCTATTTTTTTTTTCCTTTCTTTTTCTTTTTGTCTTGGTCCTTTTCTTCCCCTCCGTTCATTTATACACAGATTTTCCTGGACCCTTCCTTGAGAAATTGTTATTCTGCAACTTTTTAATTTTTCATTTCACTAATGGGTTTGTTCATTATTGCTCGCGTGGGGGGGGGACAAAAAAAAGTTTTTGTTTGTTTGTTTTGTCTTTTAGGTAAAAACTGACTGGTGAAGCTGTTTTTCACCCTTTTAATTATTTTGAAAAAAATTTTTTTTTGAGATCTATTTCATCACTTTATCTGTCTATTTCGTAGCAAATGTAGCCACTTTTGAACGCCCTTTATATATAGTTTATTCTTAAAACCCACCCTTATCCTCTGATCCCAGTTTGTCAATAGATTTATGTAGTAGTCTCGTTTTAAAACTCCCTCGCTTTTTTCCTCCCGAAAAAGCCACTGTACCGCAAAGAGACCTTATAAAGAACAAAAACGATTTATGGCCGGAAATCACTCTCGTGGCTAAGTGAAAACATAAAAATCGCCGTCGTTTTCTTGTTTTTCTATTACGCAACATGAAGAATTTTGTCTTTTATCTTACTTTCTCTATTTTTATTGCATAATGTTGATTTATTTTTTTAATTAAAAAGAAAGAACGTGAAAAAAACAAAATAGAGCGGGGGGGAAATGTGGCAGAATTCGAAGTCGTTTATTTATTCGGATGATGGCCTCGCGGGGGTGTGGGGAGGACATAATTTCGAAACGGAATGGTTTAGGGTCCGACGGGTTTTGTGGATTTATTATATTTTTAAATTTAGAAGAGCAATAAAAATACATGGAATGTGAATAGAGAGATAGGGGGTGTGATATATTAGCGTAGGGGGGTCCGGGGCATTTATCAGGGAGCCGTTGTGTTGAAAGGGTGGGCTCATCCCGCCCGGCAATATAACATCCCCGTGTTTAATATCATCCCGGACCATCTCCGAACTCATCAAATTCAAACTATCACATAAATCATACTTTTTTACTCAAAACCAATTTTTTTAAACCAAAAAACCGTTTTTTAGAGCAAAAAACCAAAGTTGTATTAACCTTCCCATAGGACATTTTTTTACCTTTAAAGAAATATTTTGATGTTTTAAGAATCGTTTAAGCCGATTAGAATGGTCCTCAGCCTATTCATATTCTAATGAAATGCAGATGAGAAAATGGACGGGAAGAAAGCTGAAGAGAAAAGGGCAGCCCATTAAAATTTCCCAAATTGACAACGCCTTCAAAGTTACCTTTTCTTTTGAATTAACCCAGAGAAAAACGTGATGGGAAGGGGTTGGAGGATGAGTTCGATTAACTGATATTAGCAAGTCCGAATGAATTACCATCCATTAAACTCTGACTTCAAAGCAGGTCTAAAACTTCATTTTCATTTAACTAAAGTAATTTATAACTTTTCTCCTCCAAACTGAAAAGTTGTTTGTATTAATAGCCGAGGGAACCCCTTCAAAAGCTTTCTTCCCACTTTTTTAATGAATTACGGTCGAAATCTTTTTATTTTATTTTTTAAATCACACTTTGAAAAACGTGATAGATTGAGGCTATTTTCATAATCTGATATGCGGGATTTGATATTTTATATAGATTGTCAATATTGGAACGGAAACTGCACATAAAGCCATGTCAAATCAGATTCCATCTTTCCCAACCCCCCGTTCAAAAATCGATCAAACAAATATAAAAATGTTGAAAGAATTTTTGTTTAAAGCTTTTCGGACGGGATTCTCCATATGGGAAAATAATGAGAAAAAGAATGTTCGAGATTACATTCCGGAGTTGTCTTGGAGGGGAAAAAAAGCCGGCCCAATTATTCACAACATTAAACTGTGGAAGGTCGAAAGGGGATGGGGGTCGATAGTTGGAAATTGTACGTGGCACTAGATACGACGTGATACGAATTTCAGAATTTGGAGGGATTATTTAGAAAAAATGAGTTCCTTTTTTCAATGAATTTTATTTATACTAAAGCCATACTTTTAAATTAGCCCAATTCGTTTAAAATATCCCAAACAAGCAATCTTGCCACCCCAAATAACCAATTTATTGAAAAATTGGCACTTTTAAAGTAGTACAACCTTGCAAGCTAGCAGCTTCCCAAATACAGCTGGACCACGATGCCAAATTTGGCTTTTTTTGCAAACTAGGCACTTTTGAGGTAAATTGCAAAAATTATCGACCTAGAGCTTTCCTACTAAACCCCTGATTTATGGTTAACAAATTGGGCGTTGCTCTTTTAAATGGCCCAATTTTCTTCGAATTACCCAAACTAGCAACTTAGCCTCTTTACCCAACGTCCAAGCCAAGTTGCCTAATTGGGTGAATTATTCCAACGTTAGCCTGTTTTAAAGTGGCCCATTTTTGGCAAAACGGGCAAGCTCCAAATTGGGAAGCAATTCCCCCTGGCAAGTTTACCAAATTAAGATTTTTGATGAAAATGAGGACTCTTTGTAGTGGCCCAATTTACTTTGAACTTGCAACTTTGCTCCTTTCTGTAATAGGCAATAGCCCCTAAGGCTGTGCTAAACCACGTGGATTCACTATTCCGGCTTTTTCTACGGATCTAATGAATATTTTTTAATAATTTTTTTTAAAATCATTAAAAAAAATAAACCGATGTTTTCATGTGCGATTTTTTTACTTTTTTGAAAAAAATTTTTTGAAAGAGCCTTTTATATCCTATGATCACGAATTTTGGAGACATGATGAAAATTCTTAATTTTTTCTAGAACGAATAAGACTGATAAATCAAAAATCGGTTCTGTAGTTTCGGAGAAAACCCTGGAAAACTAAATTTTAAAAAACCGGTCTTCAGGTGCTACCACCTGACGGTAATTTTTCCAACTAAAATTTACTTCAACATTGAAATTCAACCCTAAAAAATAAACTCCGCTCTTCTGATTCAACCGTAATCATTTTACACTGTTGAAAATGTTAGGTTTAGAACAGCCTATAAAAACCCTTTATAGACGATTAGACCCTCTATAGACGAAATAGACCCGTTATAGACGATAAAGACCCTATACAGACGATTGCTTACCCAGGTTTTCCAATTCGGAGTTGTATTGCAAGTTTGGGCGCTTATAAAACAGCCAAAACAGGCAACCTATCACCTTCCACCATTACCCTAGAACCTGCCCTCCACAAATGAATCGTTTTGTCTCAAATTTGGGCTGTTTTAAAGCCACCCTATTTACTTTGAACACCCCAAACTGGCAACTTATCCCCTTTCCCCAATACTCTTAAGCTTATTGCAAAGTTTGCACATTCAGAGTAGCTCAATTTGCGATAAATCCACCAAAACTCGCAACCCCCTTGATCCTTCCTTCTTAATCCTGCGATATTTGTCTATTTTTCATATATTTCATTGACTTAACCTATAATTTTCTTTTTGTTACAGGTATGCCAAGGGCCTAAATTGAACGCGTGGGTACGTAATGAGAGAAAAATCCATCCCTTTAAAATTCTAAGAATTTAAATATTAATTTAATTAATACATTCTAAAAGGGAAAAATGAATTCTCCCTTCCCCCTATTTTCACCCTTCCCCCTACCTTTTTCGATGTATTAAATATTGATGGAGTTGAGCAATTCTAACTAAGGCCCCTTGAATAATTTGATTGCGCTAGCCTTTCACAAACTTTCTAAAGCAAATATACTTTAAGATTCTAATAAAACAGAACTTGTTTGCTTTGAGACTTGATGAAACTTGACGTTTAATACGTTAAGTTTTATATAATAAAAAAAAAGGTCCCAAAATTGTTTTTTTAGAAACAAATTTATAAATCTTAACGTGAAAAAATAAGGGAAAAAACGCAGCCCCCTTTCTGCAGATATTTTTTTTCCTCCCCCATCGATGAATTCAATAAAAACATAAACATGATATTTCAAACAAAAAGCATATGGAATCCGCTGGAAAATTATTTATGCATTCAGAAGCTCTTTTCTTTTTGTCAATTGAAATGTATTCATTTATTCGGGAAGCCTTCTCTGGCGGAATAATACATTCATGTATTCAATACTATCCCATTTCCATTATCATGCAAATATTATATTTATTAACTTTAATGTGCTTAGTTATTCCGTCTAATACGTTTTCTAAGTTTTAAATTTTCCAACTTTCCACCTAATTAAAAAAATATTTAATCAAGCATAAGAAAATGTCATCGTAAACTAACATTTTTTTTATGAAAAACCCCATAAATTCAACGTTTTTAAAAGATTTGTGTTGGAGGAAAAAAATGAAATTTATAGGGGGTGGAAATGAGATTTCTGCATGTTGGAATATATCCAAAAACTCAAAAGAATAAATAGTCGTTTAATACGGAAAAATAAATCATGAATGTCTTTGTATATCAGTTTCTATTTCAGCGAATTTATTCTTGGTGTTGAAAATTTAAATTACGTTTTAAAAATTTGATTTTCATTTTTTTTTCTACCTTGAATATCGTCTGGTGATGGAAAACCATTGTCCTTTTTTGGGAAGAAATGAAGGGGGAAATTCAAAAAGGGAAAAAGAGGGAAATTTGTGTTGCTAAGTAGGAATTCCACTTCAAGAACAATTTCCCTTTGTAGGGAAAAAATAAATTCATAAAGGGAAAAAAGAGGAAAATTTGTGTAGCTTTGCAGGAATTCCTCTTCAAGGGCAATTTCCCTTTTAAGGAAAAAATGAAAGGAAAAATAAAATACCTAAAAATCTACCTAAAATAAACAGTTGTAGGTCCTTTTATTTTAGTAGGTAGGTACTACTTACCCTGGTGCCAGGCACGAGCCAAAAAGTCACTTTTATTTATCTATCGATTTTCTGATTTTATGATTACAAAAAGTATATTATTTTGTATGTATAAAAAAAATTTAAGTTCAGTGCACTCCCTTACCCCTTCGTAACCCGCTTTTTTTTTTTTTTTTTTTTTTTTTTTTTTTTCAGAAAACTTGTTTTCTTTATAACGGCTTCAATCCAATTCATTTTACTCACAGACGAGAGAAAGAGGCTTCAATCTAATATAAAAGAAAACTCTTTTCTCGGGCCAATATACAAAAGAAAAAAGTATATATCTTTTTTTTTGCAATTTATTTAGGAAAATGGGAAATCCTCTTCTTTATTTTGTGCTTACACGTTTTAAAAAGTCCTTTGAAGTTTAAAAAAAAAAGTTTATCATAGTGTTTTTTTAATTAAAGTATAGAAGAGTTTTATTTATGCGTTTTCTGAGAGTTATTGCGTAGATAAATCAACACCTTGTTAAAATGGAGACTCGAATGTGTTTGTTAATTTGAAACAAGTTGTATAACAAATAGGAACCAATAAGTAACGCGCGGGGCCCCTCGTTTCCGCCAACTGATAAACTTAAACTTCGCGCAAGAACAACATTTCTTTAGAACAATAATTTTCTAACCCGACTTCCCCGAAAGCCATTAGTCACACCCTTTGCGAGAAGAGAGAGAAAAAAAATCGGAGCAAAAAAGTTGGAATTAAAAAGTTTTTTAAAACATTAATTTTAGGGATGGTGGTGGGTGATTTCAACGCATATTGTGACGTCATATTAATCATCCTTTACTGGAAAATTTTCTACTTATGTAACTTTGCTAATTATTCAAAAAATAAATTACATTTATTGAAAAATTGGGCTCCTTCATACTGTTTTGTGTTGACAGATTAGGCGAATCATTTAAAATTGCGGTGCTTTACCTTATCCAGGGTTGCCAGGTCAGGGATTTAAGCAACCTGGGCTCTTTCTCACTGTCTATTATTGAAAAATTGGGCGTTTATCACGATTTGGGCAACTTTCCTTATCCAATAATGCCAGTTTGGACGATTCATAGCAAATTGGGTTCCGTCGCAGAGTTCAGTGTTGCCAAATTGGGCGTTTATCACGATTTGGGCTACTTTCCTTATCCAGGAATGCACTTTGGACGATTAAAGCAAATTGGGCTCCTTTTCACAGTCTATTGTTGCCAGATTGGGCGTTTATCACGATTCCTTATCCATCAATTTTAGACGATTATAGCAAATTGGGATCCTTGCCAAATTGGATTCTTCAAAGGTTTTAGCCTAAAAAGAGTTAATAATTTTCACCAACACTTTGGCATTTGAAAAAATTCAAAATTAAAGCTTTTTAAATATGAAACCTCAATCTGTTGACTGGAAAACCCCAATGGAGCCCCTGAGCCAAATGGGTCAAGAATTTTCACAAACCTCAACAGATTTCAAAAGAAAATTTAATAAATAAACTTTTTTTTATATATAAAAACTTAAAGTGGTTTTGGCGTAAAAACGTTTTCCGGAATTAAACCGTTCGAGAAGATTTGTGAGCGATATAAAAAGCAATGGTTAAACGAAAGAGAGAGGTGGTAAGGGTTACTTTGCGGACGGGGGAGGGTCATGGGACTCCTTTTTTTATTTAATGGCTAATTTGAAATTCAATACGAGTCACGAGATAGAGCATGTAACGCCCGCCCGCCTCCAATTTTCATTCGAGTACACAAAGAAAACGGCGAGTAATTAAACAAAGTAATCATGAGATCTCATTAATGCGTCGAATACAAAGAGACCTTTTTTATGAAAAGAGCAAGAAAAATTTACCAAAAATGAAATTCATTTTTTTTACCTTTTAAAATTTTTTTGTCTGAAAAAAATTAATTCAATTTTAAAATAAAAGGGTCAAAGACAAAGATTTCTGGAAAGCTTTTATGTTTTCTAAGAAAATTGAATTGTATTTATTTGTGAGGGACTGGACTAAAACTATCTTTGAGCCCCGTTTTCCCCCATGAGGACCCACCGAGTGTGAGTAAAATAAGGGAAAACCCGGGGTTCAATAATAAAAAGTTAGCGTTCAAATCAAGTTTGTTTACAAGGACTACGAAGCTTTACCCTATTCAATTAAGGGCCCCTGAGAGGAAAATTTAATAAAAACCATTTCCCCGCAGTCAGTTTTTATTTTAAAAATAAAACTCCCGGGATTACTCAGACTTCGAAACAAAATGTAATTTTGAAGGGAAAAAAATTTTATTAAAATTCCCACCCTTAAATCAACACATAAAAATAAGAAAGGAAATTATCGGCCAATAAAAACTTGTAATGAGTCCAGACCACAAAAGAACGGCTATTAGTATTCCTACTCTAATTACAAGTCATAAAGTAACATCGTATAATTACGTTGAATTACTATAGTTAGCAGTTTCATGGACTTGCCTCGAGTATAAAGCCCATTAAATAAATATTTTTAGCCTCTTTTTTTTTTTTTTCGTATTCTATAAATTCTCACGTAAAGAACGAAAAAATATTTCATGAATTTGTTTAATATCTAAAAAGCGTCGGGGTGGAAGGGAAAAAAGTGGAAAACAAGAGGATATTTTCTCGACCTTTTATCCGGATGAGTCATGGGTTAAAAAAATATATATATTCTTTATAAGTTGTAAACAATATAAATCAAATGTGACGTTCGCATTAGCTTACTGATTCGCGAGAGAAAAAAAATTATATGACCAAACTTTTTGAATTTACATATTCCATTCATTCAAATATGAAAAGAGTTATAAATTCGCTAAAAAAGACGAACATAATATGAGAAAAAGAACATTTTTGGCTTATTTTAAACCTTTAATGAGAACGAGGCATGAAGATCGCAACCTTCTTTGAAAAAAGACCTAGATTACAACCTTTTTTTGTTGATTAGAAAAACCCCTTTAAGGCAGATTTTAACATTTTGATTAGTAAACACTCATTTAGGCAGGTTTTGACCTTTTTGGATAATGAAACACTTCTTTCGGGCATATTTTAACCTTATTTGATGAGTAAAGATCTTTTTTGGCTGATTTTGAACTTATTTGATGGAAAACCCATTTTAGGCAGATTTAAACATTGTTTGATAAGTAAAGACCCCTTTTAGGCAGATTTTGAACCTTTTTCGATAATAAAACACTTCTTTTGGTCATATTTTAACCTTATTTGATGAGTAAAGATCCTTTTTAGTCAGATTTTGAACCTTTATTTGATGGGAAACCCCTTTTTAGGCAAATTTTAACCTTATTTGATGAGTAAACACCCTTTTTAGGCAGATTTTGAACCATTTTCGATGATAAAACACTTATTTTGGTCAGATTTTAACCTTAGTTGATGATAAGACCCATTTAGGCAAATGTTGAACCTTCATCCTATCTATAAAAACAAACTTTTTAGGAAGAATTAACACCTTTTCGATACTGTATACCCCTTTAGGCAGATTTGAAATCTTTTTCGATGAGAAATGGCCCTTTTTAGGCAAATTTCAACTTCATTTTATTAAAGAAAGAATAGTTTAGTTCGTTAGTTATGGATTTATAAAAGTTGATATGAAGGAAAAATGAGGAGGAGCTTCGCCGAGAATATCGATTCGAGTTCCACTCCGCTAATACATTCTGGAAACTTAGCTATTTAAAGTTAAAGTCAAGTAGGCATATATTCTAAGTTGATGGGTTGGGGGGAGATTTCCCTGGCCGTGGTAAGAGAGATCATCAATCCTCCACCGTGGGCCCACCCTGATATCCATTAGAAACAATTGTGTAACTTTATATTGCTTTCCATTTAGTCCTCTGGCATTGATAAGTTGGTTAGCGTTCGGAAAGCTTCGGGGATGGGCATTATAAACTTGTGTGTTGAGTGGAAACTGGAGATGTAAAAGGGGAAGTTCTCCAGAACCGTACATTATTTTGAAAGCCAACATTATTCACATCTTACAACTTAATGGTCTCCATTTATAAATCTAAAACCTCACATCTCAATTTTTCATTTTAAAAAGTCATCAATCTTTTCGATTCCAATTAGAGAAAAGAATCAAGGTCATTATGGTTGATTATACACCCCTGCCCTGAAGTCACAAAAAAAGACATTGTTTTTCGTTTGTGGGTTGTTCTAAATTGTATATTAAACCATAAAAGGGAAATTACATCCGAAACATTGATAAACCGTCCATGAATACAAAATGTTATGAATTAATCTAAAAGTGACCTCGAATACCCCAAGGAGATTTCCGGATGGGACAAGGATGTGAAATGTTTAATTGTTCCCAAACTAATGCCCCAAACTCTGCGCCGACTCATGGCAATATTAGCTCATCGATCAAACAAAATGCAAAAGGAAAAACGGAAAGGAAGCTGTCTCGTGGAGGGAGGTTGAATATGCGCGTATTTGAAATATTCCCCGACTCATAAAATCCCCTTTAGCGTTTTACTGCAAAGGAACGACCTACTCTCGACATTTTTTAACAAAAAATTTTCTTCCCACATATCAATAAGAAAAGCTGATTATTAGGTCTCCAGGTTTGAAAATAAAAGCGGAAGCCTTTAAACTTAGTACTTGAGTTAATCCCACCGATATTTATGTTGACAAGAAGAAGTTGCTACATAAACAATTGAAAGGTTGGTGTCTGTTTTGGTAGGAAGACAGAGACAGTCGAGGAGGGTAGTTGTAAGCCTCTTATACTTCTAAGCACATTCGCCGAGACCACTTTGTCATCCCCTTCGAACATAAGTGCGACTTTTTTTACCCACACGATTGACTCCATTTTTTTTTATTAATCGTTTTGGTTATAAAAAAAACGAATTTCGACGAGCTCCTCTAATCATAGTGATGGTGCTTGTTACACCTCCTTATCTTATAAAGCTATCGTGTTCTCAAACAAAAAAAATCTCCCCCATCATGGAGTTCGTGATCTATTATAACTAACCGTTTATTGTTTGTTTCAAACACGGTATTTGACCCCTCCCTTCCGATGTATGTGATTAAGTAA
>JAGWEN010001784.1:0-13067 GCA_018703685.1 Orius laevigatus | reverse complement strand
AATCCAGGATTCCTATCCCCTTCTCTCTTATCTCAGGACTGATGTTCCTGAAATTATTATTGTATGTTTTTTTGATGATTTGATGCAGACGTAAACAACAATAAAGACGGCATCGCGCCGCTTTTTAAAGAAAAATAAACAAGATAAGAGCCTTTTATAAAGTTCAAAAACCGGAATTTAAATTTTTAATCTTACGACGCGACGAGATTTTTATTACTTCCGAACACTTCGGGATTAAAGTTTGTGGAATCCTCGTTAAAAAGGTTGTTGCTTTATCTGATTATCTTTTGAGTTCTTATTAGAAAAAGCCCTAGAAATTTCAACAAGATTGGACCTCAAGGAGCTGAAAAAACGCATCGTTCCTTTTAGGCAGAAGGTCCAATTACTGAAATTTCATCTCTGAATTCCACCCTTTGACACCATTTCTAAAAACCCGGATTTCGTGAGTAAAGTAGTGTACAAAATGGAAATTAATGTACCTTCGACCGTCGACGGCGTTTTATTACTAGAGGATGTTCCCCTCCCGGCCTCCTCTCATTTATTGAGTTTATTTTTTCTGAAAAGATCGTAAGTTCATTTTTCGAACATTTGAATCTGCATACAAAAGAATTTTAAATAATTACTATGCTGCCTACTCCTTTCCTTAAATTATGATGCTTTATTAATTATACATTACTAGAATAAATTTATTTTATATCTTTGTGTTTGGATCCAATGAGAAATAGATCCCCCCCCCCTCTTAGCAAAGGATAAAAATTCAAAACTACAGAAAAGTACAATATTGTAGAAAAAAAAAAAAAGCAGGCAAATGGCTTCTTTTAATAAAAACCGGTTTGAAGGACCCTGACCTTGGCAAAAAGAAAATATTTATCTTTGTTCCCCCTTGTTCAACTCTCCCCGTCCCCCGCAGCATCTAATCCTTAAAAATCTCGTACCGACGAATCTATTCATCCGATCTTCTTAATATTAGCGTATTTGAAATCAGCTCGTTAAAACCTACAGGATGACTACCTGTTTTTTCAAAATTTAAGTTTTGGTAGAAAATTGCATTTTCTATTTTCCTGAGGAAAATTTTTTCGAAAAAACTGCTCCCTAAATAGCACTTAGTTTTTCAAAAGAATAAGAAAGCGCTTTTCAAAAAAATTCTACGACAATTTTTAGTACCACAAAAACTAGGAAACGTTTGGGGTGATAGTGCTGCGATCTCTTGAATGAGAAACAAGCAATCCTAATGGTCGAAGTGGACATCTACCTATTATTCGTTAGGTACACATAGGTACACCATTACTTCTCCTCATCTAACAATCTCAATCGCATTATCGAATAGGTGTTATCACTCCACGGAGAAGATAAACTCGTGTGTTTATGTATTTGTTGAACTAGCATAATGAATTTTTTCTTCGATATTTTTTTTAATTTTATTCTAAATGGGCCGATTTAATTTTGGGAATTAATTTAATTACACCTTTTAGGCTATCTTGAGCTTATAATACGTCGGTTTTTAAAAGGTGAACAAAACAAAAAAACCGGTTAGTTCTAAAAAAACTTGTAGAGAAACTACAAAGGAATGATCGTTTCTTATGCTGTCATCCATTACCAAGACCATTAGCTTTTAAAAATCGCCTAATTTAAATCTGAGCCTCTTTTCTTCATCGCTGATTTATGCCATTTTTGAAACTCATCAGACATTTTGTTTCAGCGAGTTTAGTGGCTATCTCGCAGCCTGTCGGGGCCCTTTTTGTGGGCCCCCTTATGGACTATATTGGACGTAAAAAGACTTGCATATTAACCAATGTTCCCATCATTGCTGGATGGATTATTATTTATTTTACAACGACTTCGTTGTGGCCGATTTACATCGCCAGGATACTCACAGGATTCGGAGCAGGTTTGAGGCTACATAGAACATTCCTTCATTTAATTTTTTTTTCAGGTATGACAACTGTAGGGTTAGTTTACGTCGCGGAAATCTCTCATGTTCAATTTCGACCGATGCTTCTGTCGCTAAACAGCGTTAATGTCGCCTTTGGGATTTTGATCACAACCGTCCTGGGCGTCTATTTGGAATGGCATATGGCCGCCTTTTATTTCGGCCTCCTATCAGTTGCAAGTTTCATCCTGTCATTTTTCATACCGGAGAGCCCCTATTGGCTCGTCAACTTTGCTGACGCACCAACAGAACTCACCAAAGAAAGTGTTCAGTATTTAAATAGAAGAAGTTGGGTAAGTTTGATATCAAAATTTGTTTTAAATTAGTATTTATGCAATTTTGTTTAGTTGTTCTCTGAGGAATGGGAAAGACTTCAAGAAGTGAAGAACTCTAAAACTTCTGAGTCTTCAGAAAATAAATCAACGGTAGAAAAAGTTTTAGACAAGTTTAGAGAATTTGGAGAAAGAGGATGTTACATGCCACTTATTCTACTTTTCGTTATCTTTTTTCTACAACAAACTAGTGGCACGTACGTCGTTATCTTTTATACTATCAACATATTTATGAGCATTGGAGGTGATTTCGGTTTTGGACTGAACAAATACAATGCTACCATCATTCTTGGTGTTTTGAGATTTCTCATGAGCATCGTTTCTGCTATCCTGTCCAAGAAAATTGGCCGGAAGCCGATTATGGTAGTGTCCACTTTAATGATGGCTGTGGCTGCCATCTCGACGGCGGTTTGTCTTAAAATAAATAATATTGATACAATCAATTTTGGAAAAGAGAACAGCACTACTCCGGTGACGCCTATACAGCCAAAGATTGACAACGTTTGGGTTTTGATTTCGATTTTGTCATTCGTCTGTGCTGGATCGCTAGGACAAATGGTTATACCCTGGACGTTGATGACGGAGCTCCTTCCTACCAAAATAAGAGCATCTGGAAGCGGCTTGATAGTTTCTTACAGTTCCCTTTTATTATTCGTCGTCATCAAAACGTTCCCGGGTGTTCTCGACTTCGTAATCCTTCCTTACGTTTTCATCTCATATGCTGTCATGTCATTTTTATCTGCGGCCTTCGTTGTATTCTTCTTACCGGAGACATTTAGAAAAAGTTTAGTCCAAATCGCTGGTTATTTCAACAAAGAAAGGACTTCAATAAATTAAGTCCTTTATAAAAATATCATTAAGTCATTATAATCTCATGAAATCTCACATCACATTAGATTCGCCATATTATTTATAGTCAATTTGTATTCATTTATAATAAAAAGAATGAAAAACAGGAATTTTATTTATTTTCCTTCATACGTGATTCTTATTCAGTAGAAATAAAATCATTCTTTCGTTCAAATCCATATATGGGCAGTTTATTGATTAGTCAATATTGATTCCAGTCCACCCAACTGATAACTGGAGGTTGCACAACTGTTTACCTACAGTTTTTTCTGTAACCTGTAAAATCACGATTTAGCAGGTGGGTACTGGTTCGTAGGCAAAGGAATGAGAAAAATGAAGAATTGAGAGAAATGAATTTTTCTGGTTTGCAGGCAAGAGGTGTTAGGGAGGATATAGAATTACAGACAGCATCATCCTATACCATGTAGCACTATTTTTGACAGTTGAAAATTTGGATCAAGGGTAATGAAGTAAACATAAAAAAATCAAATCAGTCTTTTATTTTTTTAATTCTTAAACAAAATACAACAAAGGGAGCCACCTGAGATAGGTTGATTTGAATGTGAATGAGACAATTCTGTAGACAGCCTCATGTTGAACAAAGGTTCTTACATAACAATATATGTACATTTTTTTTTTTTTTTTTAATGGAAATCAATAATTCCATCAAAGCAAAGCGATTCTGTCAATAAATTTAAAAGCTTTAAAGTCATCAACTTTTTCACCATCCAAGTAGTTAAACTGATAGAAACAGCTAGTACATAAATAATTGAAGTCCATGGGCAATCGGTCGGTATCAGTCACGATAAACCTTGAAAAATATAATGTTCATAAAAAAAAAATAAAATGACCGAATTTTCACTTACCGAGCAACTTTGTCAGTGCACGTCATACAAGTTTTACCCCTATGAGCAGAAAAGCTAGACCGCAGAGGATAACTTTTTAATTGTAAGTTGTCATCTGGATTGACAAGTCTATATAAAATGGAAAATAAATAAAAATTCTGACATTTGTTTTTCAGTGGCACCACAAAGATGAATCCTAGCAAGAACTTACCTGGCATCAGTAAATATAATCATGTGTTCACAATCTCCCAAATGTGTGAAAACATAAGGATATCCGAGTCTAAACCGAAGATTTTTGACCAACGTCATTTCCATGACATCAACATTGTTCAAATCGATACCTTTATCTTGTCCCCATTTTCGAATCGGTTCGCTATAGTCAATGTTTCCATCATTTCGGCAATCGATATAAAATGTATTTCCAATGTAGAACATGGAGGATTGGTATTTATCCTATAATGAAAACAGTAAGAGATGCATAATTGAGAATAAACTTACTTTATTAAGGGTTTCTATTTTTTCCGTTGGGTCGGAACTGACATCCTTTTCTATTGGCTGATAATCATTAGCGCAGTCGATATTATCACGCAGATGATCCAATGACATTTCCGAATGTAGGAGCAGCTCATGGCTTACTAAAAGTGTACTCGATTTTCCCCTCGCAATTTTACTATGCATGCAAGGCAAATGAACTCTGACTGTAACCAAATAATGCTTAAATGGTTCAAGTCGATAATTGAAAGGGTCCTTCGCCTTGGAAACATTTTCCTGAAAATAAAATGTGAACATGAAACCAATTTTTAATTACAAACCAGACATTCCCATTTTGTGGGATAATGGACGTCGCTTTTGATGCTGAGCAAATCTTTTTCGTTTCTTTCTTTGATGTACTTCAGCGAAGAGAGACATGTTTCTTCGGGTAACTTTTTAGGATCGAAAAGGCTCAAAAAATCTGTGGGAGAGTTAAAAAATCCTTCGATACTTTCGTCTTGGTTTTTTTCATCCAACTTCGACAGACTGAAAAGCAATGTTGGAATGTTTTTTAATTTCTCAAAGAGAAGTTATTGTAATACCGTCGGATTCGGGTTTTTGGGGAAGGGTCTTCCAGACCCCCTAGGGTCAAACTGACTTTTGATCTTTGTCGGACATGACTTTGTCTGTGGTGCCGGCCGTCCGTCCGTCCGTCCGTCCGTCCGTCCGTCCGTCCGTCCGTCCGTCCGTCGCCTTTTTTCCGGAACACTTCACGGCCACAATTTTCATCCGATTTTCACGAAATTTTTACACAATCTTTCTTTCGTGCTTATCTTGAAAGTGACGAGAGCGATTTTGAAATTCGACAAAATGGCGGAGATATGTCTGTCTAAAGTTTGCAAAAATGTGCTACGGGCTTTCTACCGGTCCGATCTTCACCAAATTTTAACCAAATAATCTTCACGTGATCCCGATTAAATTTCATTAATTAATTAGGTAATTAATTAACTAATTAACTAATTATTTAATTATAATGTGTTTGAGTGAAATTGGTCCCATTTTCATAAAATTATAACCAAATTCAAGTTATGACTGAAAAAATTTTTTCCCAAAAATTAATTAATTAAGTAATTAACCTAACGTTTGCAAAAATGTGTGCTACGGCCTTTCTACCGGTCCGATCTTCACCAAATTTTAACCAAATAATCTTCACGTGATCCCGATTAAATTTCATTAACTAATTAGGTAATTAATTAATTAACTAATTAACCAATTAACTAATTAGGTAATTATAATGTGTTTGAGTGAAATTGGTCCCATTTTCATAAAATTATAACCAAATTCAAGTTATGACTGAAAAAATTTTTTCCCAAAAATTAATTAATTAAGTAATTAACTAATTAGGTAATTATAATGTGTTTGAGCGGAATTAGTACTATATTCATAAAATTATAACCAAATTCAAGTTATGATTGAAAAAAAGTTTTTCCATTAATTAATTAACTAATTAGGTAATTATGATGTGTTTGAGTGAAATTAGTACTATTTTCATAAAATTATCACCAAATTCAAGTTGTGAATGAAAAAAAAAATTCTCAAAAATTAATTTATTACCTAATTAATTAACTAATTAGGTACATAATTATAATGTGCTTGAGTGAAATTGGTCAAATTTTCATAAAATTATCACCAAATTCAAGTTATGACTGAAAAAAAAATTTCCCAAAAATTAATTAATTAATTAAGTAATTAACTAATTAGGTAATTATAATGTGGTTGAGCGGAATTAGTACTATTTTCATAAAATTACCACCAAATTCAAGTTATGATTGAAATTAAAAAAAGTTTTCCCCATTAATTAATTAATTACTAATTAATTAATAAGGTAATAATAATGTGTTTGAGTGAATTTATTCCCATTTTTAGAAAATTATCACCAAATTCATGTTAAGATTGAAAAAAAATTTTTCCAAAAATTAATTATTTAATTAACTAATTAGGTAATAATAATGTGTTTGAGTGAATTTAGTCCCATTTTTAGAAAATTATCACTAAATTCATGTTATGATTGAAATTTTTTTTTTCCAAAAATTAATTATTTAATTAACTAATTAGGTAATTATAATGTGTTTGAGTGAAATTAGTCTCATTTTCATAAAATTATCACCAAATTCAAGTTATGTTAGAAAAATAGGATTCATTTCCCCCGAAATTTATGGATCCCCCGAAATCTGTAGACCTTTGAGAAAGTTCGTGTCTCTGGGCAAGCTCCAGGACCAATACTTTTATTTATTTTAAAATACTTACAATAAAGAGCGGTTTAACTTTTTGAACGTTTCGCCGTCGATTCCGAAATCTTCTTCGGCGACTTTTGCCTCTTTGATTTCTTGGTAAGGAATCGAGTCGGAAAAGGTGAGAAACTCCTCTTCTAGATTGAGGACATCGGTTATAAAAGTTGGTTTTTCTTCGTCCTTCAGGTATATCGCTTCCATTTAAAAAAATAAACAAATCCTAGAAAAGAATGAGCAGTGAGCACTGTCAGGAACTGATAAAGTGATAACAGAACAGCAGCGTTTATAAACAAGTGATAAACAGGCTATAGCAATGTTGTAGCCTCCTATCTCCCGAATTTACTGATCAAGGGGATCTGACGGGTGGTCTACAAAGTTCTGAGCCAATAAGAACGAAGATCGGCCGGTGACGTTAATGGAAACCACCATCATATCTTTTAATCAAGGTGTCTTTTAATGGGGAATTCAAAGAAATTTCAACTTTCAACAGTTTTAATTTTTATTTAATCAATTTAGTTGATAAATATTATTTTTTATGAATTCTTTCTGTGGTTCCAGTCGCTTAACGAATTGAGGGAGCAAAAGTGGCCGGGGGTGTGGCGAGGATTTTTAATTTGAAACATTTTTATTGAGTAAAATAATTGTCATAAACTATTAGGGCTCCCAGTACTATAAACAAGACCTAAATTATACTGTAATCATCGCCATAATCCATTGTTTTTTTGCCAACTTGCTATTCTAGTCCTAACAAACCCTGCTTAGGACATAGACAACGCACGTGTATTTTGTCTATGTTTAGTACAATGGACTCATAAACCAACTCCAACGATGGTTTTTGAGTTACCTTGTTACAATATCTTAGCCTGGCACACATGGATTAGAGGTATAAGGCGCTCACTAATTGACTGTGCGACTCTGGACGTTGAGTGCCACACATGTTCAGCGTACCAATTAAGAAATTTGCAATTAAATAATTATTTAATATTAAAATAATATTGAATATTTCATGGACCACAACCATGAGGAAAAAAAAAATTTAATAAAATTTGATGGTCGATATTTTTCAACGATTCAGGTAAAACAGTCAGATTAAATTACACCTTGAAAGTTTTAATCTTATCAACCCTTTGTAATCAGGAGTGGGCTGTCTGCAATATTAGTTTTCGTATTTCCAATAATTTATACATATTGAGACGTAATTCACCAATAGTCTGACTTTTTTTTTTTTAAATAAATAATCTTTAATTAGTTACCTGCACTTTCTGGCTAAAATAATTTAAAATATTAATTTTTATAATTAAAAAAATTAGAAAAAAATACACAAAACAGAGGGAGAAAACGAAAAATCGGTTTGATGAGTTGCGGGTCTGGATTATAGCCTCATTCGACGCTGCCTGTTGGCCCTCAATCTTGATGCGATTTCGCGAATTTTCTTGTCCAAAGAATCTTTGGTAGTTGTCCAGCGATTACTTCGCTCAGCTTGTCTACAGCTAGAAAGAGTGAAAAAGAATGCAGAAAAAGGATGCCCACAAGGGTCCTGCTCAGGCCCTGGATTCTGGAACATTATGTATGATGAAACTACCCTTTCCTCAAGGGACGAAAGCCATAGCGTTCGCCGATAACCTGTTTGTTATGTTCTAAATCTTGTTTAGATTAACTATTAATGCAAATCGAGCTTAAATCTGGTAGAAAGAGGGTCTGTTCGTAATAAAGTAGTGTTTAATCCTGAAAAATCGAACTGTTTGAGAATTTCAAAAAGAAAACGCATAGAAGACACTGATATATATGATGGAGAGTGAAATAATGAGCACTAGAGAAATGAAGTATGTATTGTTTGGGTAATACTTGTTTGGGTCTAAGCACTTGAATAATCGCTTTTCAATTGAGGTGTGCTCAACGAAAAATCGCCTTGAGAGTGATAAGGGGTCTAATGACGATGCAATTTTGATAGACGGATTCCTTCCTATCGAAGTCAAAATCATCGAAACATGAGGGTGGGGCTCATACTGGAAGAAGAGCTTTTTTTTTTTTTTTTTTTTTTTTCTTTCTGTTCGTATACGTCATATTTTGTTGAGAGAAGGTCAGCGTCTCAAGTGGTCGGGGAGAGGGAGTGGCGACCTTATACTAATATAGCTCTCGCATTTCACTGGCAGTTTCGGTTTCGAGTTAAGAGGAGAATCGTGTTTTTCACGCCGGAAATGGGTGTCATCCTATGGACGCTCGCGTCTATTTTAGCGGCCCTCTGTTTCTATTTCTACAGAAAGGCGAGCAAGATCAACAAGACATTCGCCCAAAAAAACATTCCTCATGACAAGCCAGCATTGTTGGTCGGAAACGCATGGAGGTTCGTTTTACGTAAAGAATTCCAGGGAGTCTACTTCCGAAGGTTGTGCGAAAAATATCCAGACGAGCCGTTAGTTGGTTACTATGAATTTCTCCGTCCTATCCTTCTAGTTGTAATCTTTTCCCTTTTTGAACCAATCCTCCTTTGAGGTGGAAATTTGACAAATGGTTTCCTTTCAATTGGTAAGCGTGGTCATCGAGCGGTATCTTCGAGAGCAACCAGAGCGAGCCAAAGGTGTGAAAAAATTAGACACTTGATAAAGATTCTTATAATCGACATAAAACTTTAAACTTCGTTACAAATATAAAATGATCTAATAAATTCGAACGTGAAATTACTTTAAATTCAGATTTCCCTTTCTCGACAATATTTATTAAAGTTAATCTGAACTTTACAAATAAACAATATTTTAAATCTCTCTCTTGCAAAATTTAATGGACTTCTCGACATTAACTTTTAAATAACAAAACTTTAAAGAATCTTTTCTTTCTACAAAAGTCGTCTCTGACCTTGTCTTCTCAATCTGAGGATTTCTCTTCTAGGCGGTTGAGTCTAGGGCGAAAGCTGATCGACATCTATTGGGACGACTAGGGCTGCCAGCGACGTTGGAAATTGGATCTCTTTACTCCAAGGATTCGACAATTTTCTCTTCTACGAGCTGCTCGTCTCCTGTCTCCAAAGTGATAGATTCGACGTTATACCTTCCCGACTTCTAAACCGATTATTCTGAAACAAATCTTAAACGAGACAACAGGTACCGAAGGACCATCCTACTATTCCTAACCGGGAGCTCAACTCGACATTCAACCGTGGCCCAAGCGCTACCAAGGCGTGGTAGTGTGAACAGTGGTTAAAGACTGAGGAGCACGCACCCGCCAATCGGATACCAACCGGGCCCAAAGCGCTACCTGAGGCAAGGTAGTGTGAACGTTGGATGGTTCTTCAAGGCGTAAGGGATAGAAGGAAATATGGCGTGACGCAAAGGTCGCTCTTTATCTCCAGCAGTCGTTAGAACAACTGTGGTCCGCAAGCCAGGTCAACTTCGGGAGAACTCCTTCGTTCTCGGGATCGGACACAAATAGTGTCCAGCCTGTGTCTGATCTTTTGGCGTTCCCTAGGCGTACTTATAGAAAACGCGTGAAAAGTGACGCGTCGGGACTCACTGCTTCAAACTTTAATTATACCTTTAATATTCAACATTATGTCATTAACTAACTGATTACTCTTTAATTAGACTGATCCATTAATAGGTTAAACCACCTTTACAAACTTGAATCGTCAAACAAAATCTTTAATCAACGTTTATATCGTTCTAGTAAGTTTCTATTTAAACTTGACGGTTCGCCACTCGCAGCGTTGGGGGCGGCCGCCTTTTTATGAAAACAACTAATGGGGCTAAACTGGGGATCCAAAATCATTACATAGTCAAAGATCCTCTTTATATCGAAAAAGTTCTAGTCAAAGATTTCCATCATTTTGTCGACCGAGGATTCCCAATCAACGAAGAGGAAAACCCTTTGGACGTCAGTCTTTTCAGCTTGACAGGGACCAGGTGAGTTTTGGTATAGAGGGAAGGTGAGTGTCTCCAATCCACAGGTCGCCCTATATCCTACCTCAACCATGCTTATGGTGGATCCCCCCCCCCTCGCCCTCACATCACCTCCCCTACCTTTGTCAACTCCCGCTCCATCCCCCAACCTCATCACCACATTGATCCTCTCTCGCCATTCCCCAATCCCCACACCCCTAACTCACTCATCACCTCCTTGACCCTCCCTCTACCTCCCCTAACACTCCACCACATTCCTATACTCTCCCATCACCTCCCTACGTTTGTCGACTTCCCCCTTCATACCCAACCTTTCAACCATCTTCACCCCTTCCCAATCATTGAAGATGACCTGAGGATTAGAGGATCCGATATTTCCGCTTGACCATTGCTCATTGATCAACTATTACTTCAGATGGAGAGCACTGAGGAATAAATTTTCGCCTCTTTTCACCACAGGAAGGCTAAAAGTGATGTTTAACCAGATCGTGAACGTCGGTGATATCTTGGGAAGGGCGATCGAAAAGCAAGATAAGAAGGGTTTAGAGTTGAAAGAGATTTTCGGTCGATTTTCAATGGACACGATTGGGTACGATGAAAGTCTTAAACTTTGGCTTGAAATCTAGGTTCGCGGTAGCGTCCGCCCCGCCAAGCAAAATCCGTCCGAAAGTTCAAACGGTACCAAGTGTATGTTTACTGGACGTGACGAGATGCGATTTTCGGGTATCTGGATCTCGGCTTCCTGAGGAACGGTTTACTTGAAATTTTATAGAGACCTTCTCTAATACGATAATAGGAAGCCCTGAAAATTTCAAGTCGATCGGTTCACAGGGAGCTGAGATATAGAACTCTGAAAACCCGGTTTTCGGCCTTTACCATGTTCTTCTTCTCCTTCTTCTCCTTATTCAGTTAGCCAGGGCTACAGCCTCTACTTCTGCACCGATCGACTTGAATTTTTACAGGGACCTTCGTTTCAATTTTAGCCAGTGCCTTTTGAAAGATTTAACCCGATAGCTGGTCGCAAAAAAAAGTTATGACCAAAAAACTGAAATTTTAGGGCTACTGCGCAACTTTTACTGCGCACTCAAACATCGACCTTGAAAAACGCCAAAACAATAAAAAAATTCACTTTCCTAGGGCACTCGAAAAACACCTAAACCACCAAAATCACCAAAAACACCCAAACCACCCAAATTACCAAAAACCCCCAAATCACCAAAACCACCCCAATCACCAAAAACACTCAAACCACCCAAATTACCAAAAACACCCAAATCACCCAAATTACCAAAAACCCCCAATTCACCAAAAACACCCAAACCACCAAAAACACCCAAACCACCCAAATCACCAAAAACACCCAAACCAATCAAATTACCAAAAACACCCAAATCACCAAAAACACCCAAACCACCCAAATCACCAAAAACACCCAAACCAACCAAATTACCAAAAACCCCCAAATCACCAAAAACACCCAAACCACCAAAAACACCAAACCACCTAAATTACCAAAAACACCCAAATCACCCAAATTACCAAAAACCCCCAAATCACCAAAACCACCCAAATCACCAAAAACACCCAAACCACCAAAAACACCCAAACCACCCAAATCACCAAAAACACCCAAACCACCCAAATTACCAAAAACACCCAAATCACCAAAAACACCCAAACCACCCAAATCACCAAAAACACCCAAACCAACCAAATTACCAAAAACCCCCAAATCACCAAAAACACCCAAACCACCAAAAACACCCAAATCACCCAAATTACCAAAAACACCCAAATCACCAAAAACACCCAAACCACCCAAATCATCAAAAACACCCAAACCACCCAAATCACCAAAAACACCCAAACCACCCAAATCACCAAAAACACCCAAACCACCCAAATCACCAAAAACACCCAAACCAACCAAATTACCAAAAACCCCCAAATCACCAAAAACACCCAAACCACCAAAAACACCCAAACCACCAAAAACACCCAAATCACCCAAATTACCAAAAACACCCAAATCACCAAAAACACCCAAACCACCCAAATCACCAAAAACACCCAAACCACCCAAGTCACCAAAAACACCCAAATCACCCAAATCACCAAAAACACCCAAATCACCAAAAACACCCAAACCACCCAAATCACCAAAAACACCCAAACCACCCAAATTACCAAAAACACCCAAACCACCCAAATTACCAAAAACACCCAAATCACCAAAAACACCAAACCACCCAAACCACCCAAATTACCAAAAACACCCAAATCACCAAAAACATCCAAACCACCCAAATGACCAAAAACACCCAAATCACAAAAAACACCCAAACCACCCAAATTACCAAAAACACCCAAACCACCCAAATCACCGAAAACACCCAAACCACCAAAAACACCAAACCACCCAAGTCACCAAAAACACCCAAATCACCAAAAACACC
>JAGWEN010001783.1:0-13080 GCA_018703685.1 Orius laevigatus | reverse complement strand
TCCCCCCCCCTTTCCCCCCCCCCCCCCCCCGGCGGAGATGACTAAATGCCGCAACACAGCGCACGCGACAGGTCGTCACCTGTGTCCTTCAGGTGACTCAGTCGCATGTTGGAGCAGTTACCTATCTGTTCACACCTCGGGGCTCAGGCTATGACTGTGATTTAACTGTTACGTATCCTACTTTTTATTTTTACAAAATTAAGATATTTATGCAAGTCCTGGAAAAAATCAGGAATAAATAAACTAAAACCAGTTAGAATTTTATTTAGTTCAAAATTTATAAGTTTTTTGACATTTCCGAGCAAAGCCGGCACCGACGATCTGAGAGCAGTTGGCCCGGTTTGGAGAAGACCCTCTCACAGGGGACTGAAGTGACAGTGAACAATACATCTGACGATTGTGCGAATCAGATGTAATGTTCAAATAATAGGGAAGCTTGTATGAGGATTTTACCCTCGACACCAACGACAACGGATCGTCGCATCGGGAGCAGGCTGTCGATTCCCGCGTCTCGGGTTCAATAGACAAGTGACGGCTTAGAGAGAGACGAGTGTACAGGTAGGAAGGGCAGCAGATGTCTGGGACTTGGGACGGTCTACCGATGTTGGGGTTCCAAGGAACAACACTGCTGACAATAATGTCACAGATATATAAAAAGTACAGGTTTCAAAAGTAACAGGAGCGGTCGGACCTGTGACAGAAAAAAGCTGTCACAGCCATCTCTGGAACATTCTAAGGGCCAATTTTTCATAAAAACTTCAAAATCAGCGTTTTAAGGGACATTTTTTCGTCCTAAAACCTCAAAATTGACGTTTTAAGAGGGAATTTTTCGTCATAAAACCTCAAAATCAACGTTTTAAGAGACAATTTTTCGTCATAAAACCTCAAAAACAATGTTTTAAGAGACAATTTTTCGTCAAAAAGTCTAAAAATTGACGTTTTAAGAGACAATTTTTCGTCAAAAACCTCAACAATAACGTTTTAAGAGACAATTTTTCGTCAAAAACCTCAAAATCAACGTTTTAACAGACAATTTTTTAGTCAAAAACAGCAACAATAACGTTTTAAGAGACAATTTTTCGTCAAAAACCTCAAAATCAACGTTTTAACAGACAATTTTTTAGTCAAAAACCTCAACAATAACGTTTTAAGAGACAATTTTTCGTCAAAAACCTCAAAATCAGCGTTTTAACAGACAATTTTTCGTCAAAAACTTCAAAATCAACGTTTCAGCTATCGATTGTTTTGATTGGATAGAGGATCGACCAATGAGAAAGCCGCTTCCCGGCATGAAAGTGGAAACTCGACCTTTCTCAAGGTCAAACCGTTTGCCCCGACTAGGAACTCAATTCCGATTTCACTCACGAGCCGGCCGATCTGTCTCTGAATCTCAACATTTATACATCTCAACAACTAAAGTATATCTTTTAATTATATTATTTAAAATCTGGCTTTTGGATGTTAAATTTCATTTTATGCCATTCTAGACTCATTTTGTATCCTTTGTGTGCAATGTTGCGAAATTGCATCATTTCTTTGTCCGCCCAATTCGTCTTTTATTGTCAGAATTTATGGTTTTTATGTTTAATGAGCGTTATTGTTAAATTGACGTTTTCGAATTAACCTTTTTGTGACAATCGGGAGCACGTGTTCGCTTTTATCTCCGGTGAGTTCCTGTCTTGTTGGTGCAAGTTGTGTGTCAGTCCATTTAAAATCGACAAGAAAATTGTCGGTTTCGTATCCCCTTTGCTAGAAAAGGGGCCGAACTCCAAAGAAACTACATAAAAGGTCTAAACTAAAAAAAAAGTTTGAACAAGACCAAGTTTCTGGTTTGGAAAATTTTTCTTGTTGGTTTAGATGTCTTTTCTTGTAGGTATGGACCCATTTTCTTTTCGGATTGGGCCCCTTTTTTGTCGGTTTTACTCATTATTTTGGGTTTGGACCCTTTTTTTTGTTGTTAGATGGGGCCCCTTTTCTTTGTTGGATTGGGGGTTGGTCGGTTTTACCCATTTTTGTAGGTTTGGACCCATATTCTTGTTGGATTGTGCCCCTTTTCTTTGTTGGTTTGAACCTTTTTCTTCTTGTTGGCTTAGACCAAGTTTCTTGTTGTTTTGGCCCCCTTTTTGTCGGTTTTGGACCTCTTTTAGCGGATTTTTTTTTCCCGTTGGATTGGGCCCTTGTCGGCTTTATCCGTTTTTGTAGGTTTGGACCCCTTTACTGTAGGTTTAGGCCCTTTTATTGTCGGATCGGACCCCGTCTCTAAGGACCCATTTCTTATAAGTTTAGGCCCCTTTTCTTGTCGGTTTGGGCCGGTTTTTTTTTTCTTCTGAATAGTTTGTACCCTTTTTTCGGTTTGGACCCCTTTTCTTGTAGGTTTGGACCCCTTTCTTGTCGGTTTTACTCATTCTTTTGGGTTCGGACCCTTTTTTTGTTGTTGTTAGATTGGGCCCCTTCTCTTGTTGATTTGGACCCATATTCTTGTTGGATTGGGCCCCTTTTGAACCTCTTTTTTCTTGTTGGTTTAGACCAAGTTTCTTGTGGTATTGGACCCCTTTTCTTGTTGTTTTGGCCCCCTTTTTGTCGGTTTTGGACCGCTTTTTTGTTGGATTGGGCCCTTGTCGGCTCTATCCGTTTTTGTAGGTAAGTTTAGGCCCCTTTTCTTGTAGGTTTGGACCACTTCTCTTGTTGATTTGGACCCTTTTTTTTTTGTTGGATTGGGCCCTGGTCGGTTTCATCCATTTTTGTAGGTTTGGACCCATATTCTTGTTGGATTGGGCCCATTTTCTTGGTTAGTTTAAACCTCTTTTTTTCTTGTTGGTTTAGACCAAGTTTCTTGTTGTATTGGACCCCTTTTCTTGTTGTTTTGGATCACTTTTTTTGTTGGATTGGGCCATTGTCGACTTTATCCGTTTTTGTAGGTTTGGACCCCTTTATTGTAGGTTTAGGCTTTTTTTTTGTCGGATCGGACCCCATCTATCTTGTCACTAAGGACCCATTTCTTATAAGTTTAGGTCCCTTTTCTTGCCAGTTTGGGCCGGTTTTTTTTCTGAATAGTTTGTGCCCTTTTTCGGTTTAGATCCCTTTTCTTGTAGGTTTGGACCACTTTTCTTTTTCTAAATAGTTTGTACCCTTTTTTCGGTTTGGATCCCTTTTCTTGTAGGTTTGGACCACTTTTCTTGTTGGTTTTACTCATTCTTTTGGGTTTGGACCCTTTTTTTGTTGTTGTTAGATTGGGCCCCTTCTCTTGTTGATTTGGACCCTTTTTGTTGTTGGATTGGGCCCTGGTCGGTTTCACCCATTTTTGTAGGTTTGGACCCATATTCTTGTAGGATTGGGCCCCTTTGTTGGTTTGAACCCCCTTTTTTTTCTTGTTGGTTTAGACCAAGTTTCTTGTTGTATTGGCCCCCTTTTTGTTGGTTTTGGACCGCTTTTTTTTGTTGGATTGGGCCCTTGTCGACTTTATCCGTTTTTGTAAGTTAGGACCCCTTTATAGTAGGTTTAGGCCCTTTTCTTGTCGGATCGGACCCCATCTCTATTGTTACTTAGGACCCATTTCTTTTAAGTTTCTTGTCGGTTTGGTCCACTTTTTATTGAATCGGGCCCCTTTTTTCTGAATAGTTTGGACCCTTTTTTCGGTTTGGACCGCTTTTCTTGTCGGTTTCAACCCCTTTTTATCGAATTGGGCCCCTTTTTCGGTTTGGACCACTTTTTTTTGTCGGTTTTTTTGTTAGGGGTTCAACCCCTTTTTATCGAATAGGGCCCCATTATCTGAATAGTTTGTACCCTTTTTCGGTTTGGACCCTTTTCTTGTCTGTTTGGATCCCTTTTCTTGCCTGTCTGGACCCCTTTTCTTGTCGGTTTGGACCCCTTTTCTTGTCGGTTTGGACCACTTCTTGTTGGTTTGGACAACTTTTCTTGTCGGTTTCAACCCCTTTTTTATCGAATTGGGGCCCTTTTTCTGAATGGTTTGTACCCTTTTTCGGTTTGTACCCCTTTTCGTGTCGGTTTGGACCACTTTTCTTGTCGGTTTGGACCCCTTTTCTTGTCGGGTTGGACCCCTTTTCTTGTCGGTTTGGACCACTTTTCTTGGTTTGGACCCCTTTTTTGCCTTAACTTGTTGGTTTTCACATTCTTTTCATGTATTCTAGCCCCAAATTTTCGAAAAAAAACCTCATAAATCCTCTAAAATCGTATCCAAGGTTACAAATGCAATTACAAGATATCAAGTTGGACTTTGTCCAGACAGAATCTTGGAAAAAAGAAAGAAAGGAATTCTTCTTTTTCAAGGCTGACATTTTTTTTCCGTTATGTAATCTAATTAGGAAGATTCTTGATAGATATTAGAATTATATAACAATTTATTATTTCGTCTAATTCAAGTTTTGAAATTTTTCATCAACTTTTTTTTTATATAGAAAAAATGGCAGCTTTACAACTCCAGAAGCCAGCACCGCAGTTTAAAACCGTCGCGGTTCTTCCAAATAAGGAATTCAAAGATATTTCTCTTAAGGATTACAGCGGCGATTACGTAGTTTTGTTTTTCTACCCGTTAGACTTGTAAGTTGCGACTTTTTTTAGCGGATTTCCGTAGGAAAGTAGGCTATTGAGGTGGTCGTCAGGGGCGGACTGGCCCGGAGGGGGCGGGTGGACAGAACCCACCCGCGTTTTCGTCAAAGAAAAAAAAAACCCTCGGAATCAACATTTATGAAGCCTTTTTTTTCGTCCAAAAACCTCAAAATCAACATTTAAAAAGCCTACTTTTCGTCAAAACACCTCAAAATCAACATTAATAAAGCCAAATTATCGTGAAAAACCTCAAAATCAACATTTGTAAAGCCTAATTTTTGTCAAAAAACGTCGAAATCAACACTTATGGAGCCTAATTTTCGACCAAAAACCTCGTAATCAACATTTATGAAGCTTAATTTTCGTAAAAAAACCTCAAAATCAACATTTTAAATCCTAATTTTCGTCAAAAAAACCTCATAATCAACATTTATAAAGCCAAATCTTCGTGAAAAACCTCAAAACCAACATTTGTAAAGCCCAAATTTTCGTAAAACCTCAAAATCAACATTTTTAAACCCCAATTTTGTTTAAAAATCTTGAAATCAACAATTATGGAGCCCAATTTTCGTCCTAAAACTTCTAAATCAACATTTAAAAAGCCAAATTTTCGTCCAAAAACCTCAAAATCAACATTTTTAGAGCCTAATTTTCGTCAAAAACCCCACAAAATCAACATTTATGACGCCTAATTTTCATCAAAAAACTCAAAATCAACAGTTATAAATGGCTAATTTTCAGGATTGAAAAAGTTATTTCCTAAGTTTTCCAGAAAATAGCAATTTTCTGCGCCCCCCCCCCCCATCCGCGGGCGCCCCCTTAACTGAAAACCCACCCACACCCTAAGGTCCCAGTCCACCCCTGGTGGTCGTCACGGAGGCTCCCAGGCTAGAGGCTAGAGCTTATAGAATTTGCTACAAATTCGATTTACTAAGATTTTTTGTAGGATGAAAGGTTTCTGAGCTAAGAGGCGACAAACAATCGAGTTTTTCCTATGAAAGAAGTCAGATTGTAGAAAAGTCTGAAAAAGAAGGGAAAGCGTTATCTAATCAAATGTTTGGTCCTACAAAAAAACTTAGCAAATCAATTTTGTAGCAAATGTTATAATCTTTAATTTCGTTTCTATAAAATTTTTAGAAATTTCAATTTTTGAACGAAACTTGCCCCCACCCCTGCCTATTGATCGTTAATTGATTTTTGAGAGATGTTTTTAAAAGGTAATTAAATTCTCTACAACTTTTATTAAGTACACTTTTCTGATTAAATGACGTCTTCCCTCCTTCAGAGGACAAAATAGAAAACCCCATTTTTTTCCCCACCTTGTAGCTCAGAAACGGTTTGTCCTACAAAAAATCTTAGTAAGTCAAAATTGTAGCAAATTCTATAATGTTTAATTTTGTACTAAACATTATTTCGCCTACGACCTACAGTTTTCGAGATATTGGCGAATTTGTAGCAAATGTTATAAGCTTTAATTTTGTTTCTATAAAATTTTTAGAAATTTCAATTTTTGAACGAAACTTGCCCCCACCTATTGATCGTCAATTGCTTTTTGAGAGATGTTTTTAAAAGGTAATTAAATTCTCTACAACTTTTATTAAGTACACTTTTTTGATTAGATGACGTCTTCCCTCCTTCAGAGGCCAAAATAGAAAACCCCATTTTTTCCCCACCTTGTAGCTCAGAAACGGTTTGTCCTACAAAAAATCTTAGTAAATCAAAATTGTAGCAAATTCTATAATGTTTAATTTTGTACTAAACATTATTTCGCCTACGACCTACAGTTTTCGAGATATTGGAGAAAAAAACAATATAGGATTTAGGAAGGCCTTTCCGGAGGAAATCCGCTGCTTCTCGATGATTTTTTTGTTGTTAAAATTGTTCTAAAAGACGTTTTTCAGTACTTTCGTGTGCCCTACGGAAATCATCGCGTTTTCCGAAAGGGCCGAAGAGTTCAAAAAGATCGGATGTCACGTTTTGGCCGCGTCTTGCGATTCTCAGTTCAGCCATTTGGCTTGGGTGAACACGCCGAGGGAAGAAGGAGGCATCGGGGCGATGAACATTCCCATTTTGGCTGACAAAACCGGAAAAATCGCACGCGACTACAACGTTTATAACGAGGAGACCGGAATTCCGTTCCGAGGACTTTTCATCATCGATGGAAAACAAAATTTGAGACAGATAACAGTGAACGACCTTCCTGTCGGCCGTGACGTTGACGAAGTTCTTCGCCTCGTTCAAGCATTCCAATACACCGATAAACATGGAGAAGGTAAACAACCTAAAAAAGGGTCATAATCTAGCCAAAAAGGGGTCTTTTCTAGTCAAAAAAGGTTCAAAATTAGGCAGAAAAGGGTCAAAATCAGGCCAAATAGGGTCTTTCTTGTCAAAAAGGGTCATAATCTAGCCAAAAAGGGGTCTTTTCTTGTCAAAAAAAGGTTCAAAATTAGGCAAAAAAAGGTCTTATATTGTCAAAAAGGGTCAAAATTTATCTGAAAAGAGTCTTTTCTTGTTTAAAAGGTCCAAAATCTCGATGAAAATGGCCTTTTCTTCGAAACCTAAAAGTTTTCTCTGATATCTCAAGAACGGCTGGACCGATTTTCCAAAGTTACCACTTTTTGGAAAGCTCTTTTTATAAACTTTCATTCATTTTTTATTGTCTGACCCTCTATATACAACCGTTTTCATGATATTTCTATTTTTTCAGTTTGCCCAGCCGGTTGGAAGCCTGGAAAGAAAACTTTGACTCCCAACGCCACTGGTATCAAAAACTATCTTAAGTCCAACTAAATATCAAAAATATTCTTTTGTACCCTTTATAACACAATATTTTTAATAATGTTTCTCTTAAGCTAATCAGTATTCATCACAATCTCATTATTTAATATTCCTGATTACTTTTAATGGCTACTTATTGTTTACAAATGTTTCTTTACTTTTATGTAGTTTTTGTTGTATTGATCAGTATTCATCATGTACTCTTATAAAAATAAAAGAAACTGAACTTATCTTTTAGTTCCTGGAGCCAAAAAAAGGTTGGTAATGAAAATTCAAAATATCTTCGTTTTTATTGGTTAAAGCTGGGGGCCAATCAGAATCAGATCCGGCCCCTGGAAGGTTATAGTGTGGTTATAATGTAGTGTAACCAGAAGAAAGGTTTCATTTTGCGTACAAAAAGGCTTTTAAATTTTGAACGGTAAATGGCGGAGCATTTAAACTTCAAAATCTGGCTAAAAAGGGTCTTATGTAGTGAAAAAGGTTCAAAATGAGGTTAAATAAGGACATAATCTTGGTGAAAATGGTCTTTTCTTATCAAAAAAGTTTCGAAATTCAGCTGAAAAGGGTCTTTTCTTGTTAAAAAGGGCCAAAATCTAGATGAAAATGGCCTTTTCTTATCAAAAACGGTTCAAGAGGGTCTTTTCTTTTAAAAAAAAAGTCATAATCTAGCTAAAAAGGGTCTTTTCTTTTCAAAAAAGTTCAAAATTAGGCACAAAAAAAAGGTCTTTTATTGTAAAAAAGGGTCAAAATCTTGCCAAATAGAGTCTTTCTTGTCAAAATTCAGTTGAAAAGGGTCTTTTCTTGTTTAAAAGGGCCAAAATCTCGATGAAAATGGCCTTTTCTTATCAAAAACGGTTCAAAATTATGCTTAAGAGGGTCTTTTCTTGTCAAAAAGGGTCATAATCTAGCCAAAAAGGGGTCTTTTCTTGTCAAAAAAGGTTCAAAATTAGGCAAAAAAAGGTCTTATATGGTAAAAAGTGTCAAAATCTGGCCAAATAGGGTCTTTCTTGTCAAAAATAGTTCAAAATATGGCTTTGAATTGCCGTCATTCCAGAAATGCGCATGCAATAATTTATAATGGCTTCTTTACACAAACTAAAAAAAAAAGTCTCATTTATTTATTAATAATTCAGAAGAAAATATACAAAACTTTATATACAAAATGGAGTTTTTGAAATAAAAAGAGTTTAGTAACGGTTTCCATAGTAATCGTAGTTGCTAGGAGGTGGGAATTGATTGAAATTCGGGGGCATAAATTGGTTTTGAGGGTTCCAATTTGGCTGAAAAGGGTTCTGCTGGAAGAATTCCGGGTCCAAGAATTGATTTTGATTCGAAATTTCCATCGGGGAGGTTTCTATTTTGTTGGAGGAAGATGAAGAGTTCCTGGAGGTTTCTTGCAGGTTATCCGGCTCTTGAGTTCTGACGTTTTCCGACGCCGCTTTGTATACGTCATCGAAATCGTAGTCGTCATCATTATCATCGTCGCTCGGCACTTCTTTTTCTTCTTCTTTCTTCGATAAACCTAGAGAAACGTATTTTCGTAATCCTTCAACGATTTCAGGCTGCGTAGACTCCAGTTCTTTCAACTGGAGGATCAAATTTTGCTGCTCTTCTCGGGAAAGGGTGCCAAAGTTGACGAGCTTGTTTTTGAGCTCTTCATGCTCATCTTTTTCAGGAGATGGCGCTTTTTCAGGTTCTGCGGGTTTTTCGGGCTCTGCGGGTTCGACGCCAGCGCTTTTCTGAACAGTGTTGATCATATTTCCGAGGATTTCGTTGATGTGTGAATCTGCGGTTGAGTTCTTCATGTTGAGCTGAGAGAAGAAATCGATTTGAGATGTATTTTGGTTTAAAGTAGCATTTGATGCTTTGGCTATACCAACGACAGCGTTGATCAAACCTTCAAGCTCTTCTTGAGTGACGTCAGTCTTCCCTTGGGCTATCAATGCTCCAGCAATCTGCTGAGCAACGGCCACTTTGTCTATCATCCCTATACCAGCGACTTGAACCGGTTCTATCTTTTTGGGCGCAAAAAACGCCTCTTTTGGCTGACAAATGCTCCTTTTGGGTGGATAAGTGCGCAACATGTGGTCTATGGCGCCGATGACGGAATGGCATGAATGGACCAAACCTCTTTCCACGATTCCAGCCAAAAGTTGACCTCGAATTTTCTCTTTTACCGTTTCAAAAAAGACATGCATGTCGGGGTCATAAAGTATGGTTTTGGATTCGTTTTCGCGTATTTTTTCAAGAGATAGTGCTTTAGCTAATAGATCTAAGACTTTAGGACCTAGAGAACCTAAGTTGTTTTCTAAAACTGAGAGCATACGGAGGCAATGGATGACGGGTGGTGAGATACCAAAGTTTTGGGTATATCTCGTCTTTTTTTTGTAGTAATTCTCTTCCCATGGGGAAGGAGAGCGTCTAGGTGGGGTTTTATGGCCTGAAATTTCGGCGCCCGTGAAGGCCTTCCATGTGTGGCGGATTTCGTCGAAAGTTGCTTTTTCGGGCGTGGGAGGTGAAACGTCTTGAAGGTCGCTGCTAGGTCCTTGGCGGATGTTTTCGACTTTCATTTCTTTGGCGAGTTGTTCGCTTCTTGCTTTGAGGTCTTCGTCGAGGATTTCTTTCATACGTTTGCTCCAGCAAATGATCCATTCGGGTTTGAAGTCGTAGGTCTTCGGGTCGGATCCCGACTGCTGGATTTCTTTGTAGCGGCGGTTCCAGAAGTTTTTCCATTCTTCGGAATATGCTGGGTGCTTTTCCGGACAGTCTTCGTAGTATTTTAGCTTTTCTTCGTATTCGAGTTCGAGTTTTTTCAATTCTGAACGGTAACGGTCCCAAACTTGTTGCTTGTCCCTTGGACCCTCTTTGTACTTTCGATGTGGGCTCCTTTTCCTGAAACGAAAAAGGGGTGTAAAAACAGGTCACCTTTATTTTTTTCTGTTTTTCGCCAATATCTTGAAAACCGTAGGTCGTAGACGAAATGATGTTTAGTACGAAATTAAAGATTATTGAATTTGCTACAATTTTGATTTAATAAGATTTTTTGTAGGACCAACCGTTTTTGAGCTACGAGGTCGCAAAAAAAATGGGGTTTTTTACTTTGACCTCTAAAGGAGGGAAGACGTCATCTAATCAAAAAAGTAAACTTAATAAAAATTGTAGAGAATTTAATTACCTTTCAAAAACATCTCTCAAAAAGCAATTAACGATCAATAGGCACGGGTGGGGGTAAATTTCGACAAAAAAATCGAGATTTCAAAAAATTTTATAAAAACAAAATCAAAGCTTATAAAATTTGCTAAAAATTTGATTTACTAAGATTTTTTGTAGGATGAAAGGTTTCTGAGCTACGAGGCGACAAACAATCGAGTTTTTCCTATGAAAGAAGTCAGATTGTAGAAAAGTCTGAAAAAGAAGGGAAGGCGTTATCTAATCAAAAAATGTTTGGTCCTAAAAAAAAACTTAGTAAATCAAATTTTTAGCAAATGCAATAAGCTTTAATTTTGTTTTTATAAAATTTTTTTTAATTTCAATTTTTGAACGAAACTTGCTCCCACCCCTGCCTATTGATCGTTAATTGCTTTTTGAGAGATGTTTTTAAAAGGTAATTAAATTCTCTACAACTTTTATTAAGTACACTTTTTTGATTAGATGAAGTCTTCCCTCCTTCAGAGGCCAAAATAGAAAACCCCATTTTTTTCCCCACCTTGTAGCTCAGAAACGGTTTGTCCTACAAAAAATCTTAGTAAATCAAAATTGTAGCAAATTCTATAATGTTTAATTTTGTACTAAACATTATTTCGCCTACGACCTACGGTTTTCGAGATATTGGCGAAAAAAACAATAAAACATTCGCACGAGTTTTACCTTTCACGTGACCTTCTAGGAGAGTAATTTTGTCGTTTATCTCTTTCTTCACTAAAACGATCACGATATCTACAAAACCAAAAAGTTTATTGAGTTTTTCAAGGTTGCCAGGTACCTATTTCTGGAACGACTGCGGCGAAATCTTCGATCGTGATATCTATCGCGAGAACGGGAGCGGCTTCTCTTTCTATAGTTGCCGTAGCTTGGTGACCTTCTTTTGTTTCTTAGAGGTGAGCGACGTTTGTTAAATCCAGGCGAGCGACTTCGATTTCGCCGACGTGTATCTCGACCTAAGGAGTCGTTATCGGAGGCGGAAGAAATCGAAGAGAGCGACTTTACTTCAATACATTCATTCGCGTTATCTAAAAAAAGGATCAAAAACAAAATTAAACATTATAGAATTTGCTACAATTTTGATTGACTAAGATTTTTTGTAGGACGCACGGGGTGTTTTTCGCCAATATCTTGAAAACCGTAGGTCGTAGACGAAATGATGTTTTGTACAAAATTAAAGATGATTGAATTTGCTACAATTTTGATTTAATACGATTTTTTGTAGGACAAACCGTTTCTGAGCTACAAGGTGGGGAAAAAAATGGGGTTTTTTATTTTGGCCTCTGAAGGAGGGAAGACGTCATCTAATCAAAAAAGTGTACTTAATAAAAGTTGTAGAGAATTTAATTACCTTTTAAAAACATCTCTCAAAAAGCAATTAACGATCAATAGGCAGGGGTGGGGGCAAGTTTCGTTCAAAAATTGAAATTTCTAAAAATTTTATAGAAACAAAATTAAAGCTTATAACATTTTGCTACAAATTTGATTTACTAAGTATTTTTGTAGGACCAAACATTTGATTAGTTAACGCTTTCCCTTCTTTTTCAGACTTTTCTACAATCTGACTTTTTTCATAGGAAAAACTCGATTGTTTGTCGCCTCTTAGCTCAGAAACCTTTCATCCTACAAAAAATCTTAGTAAATCAAATTTGTAGCAAATTCTATAAGCTTTGATTTTGTTTTTATTAAATTTTTGGAAATCTCAATTTTGTTGTCGAAATTTGCCCCCACCCGTGCCTATTGATCGTTAATTGCTTTTTGAGAGATGTTTTTAAAACGTAATTAAATTCTCTACAATTTTTATTAAGTACACTTTTTTGATTAGATGACGTCTTCCCTCATTTAGAGGTCAAAATTGAAAACCCCATTTTTTTGCCACCTCGTAGCTCAAAAACGGTTGGTCCTACAAAAAATCTTATTAAGTCAAAATTGTAGCAAATTCAATCATCTTTAATTTTGTACTAAACGTCATTTCGTCTACGACCTACGGTTTTCAAGATATTGGCGAAAAACAATAAGTATATATATAAATGAGACTTACCACCGACGAAAATGACATCGTCGTCATCATCTTTTGTATCATCCTGCTTGGGTTGAGTAGATTCTTTAGGTCTTCCTAGAGTTTTTTCCGGTTTTCCTATTTGAAACGTAAACTTCCCAATGGGGACCGACTTTAAGTTTGGATTCCCTTGATTCCTTGAATTTGCTTGCTCCACTTTCACAGTGGGGTTGAGCGTCGGAATCGCTTTTAACGGCGGAGGCGCCACTTTAGGCGGATTTTTCAGCGGAGGTGGCGTCGCTTTTGGAGGATTCGTCAGCGGAGGAGGTCCTTTACCTTTATTACCTCGATTTCTATCAGGAATGACGGGCACCTCGGCTTTTTTAATCTGAGAATTCTGCTTTTGCTCTTCCTCTAAAGCGAATTTTCTTATTTTATCCATGGTTACTAAATCCATAAACGTTAATTCAGGCGTCTCTCTAAAATAAAATAAAATAAAAAATCCTAGCTCGCAAAAATAGGGAATTAAAAAAAAA